>PVIR01003388.1:0-22220 GCA_004026965.1 Petromus typicus | reverse complement strand
GGATAATGAAAATGATAAGATTTCAAGGTCAAATTTTACTGCTTAATAACCCGTTAAGCGTGAGCAATTTACTTAACTTGTCTGAGATTTTCTCATTAAGAAAAAGGGATATGTCCATGACCTGCTTCACAGTTTTAATATCTCACTTCATTGCAAAAATACATAGAGGGTAAAGTATATAATTCAAGCAAAAGTATAGCTATAATAGACAAGAGATCTATATCTGTTTTTCTTCTATATTTCAAACAATTATATTATAGAAGTAGGATTAAGGTTAAAGTCAAGAATTTGAATTCTTGAGTTTAATTCCCATCTCCATAATTATAGAAAAGCAGGTTTTTGTGACTAAATTTGCCCCTCCAGGAGAAAAGATGAATGCTTTCTGGAAGAATTCTTTTTGGCTCAAAATTATCTCTGAATTTTTTGGTATATAAAATATCTAACATTCAATAAAAATCAAATATGTGTGCATACATGAAAATACTTATAGCTAAAATGACATGGGATCATAAAAAATGATAAGTTTGAATCATTTCTACTTAAATGGACATACCTTGAGGATATCCTCATAAGTGAAATAAATAAGTCACAGATAGGTAAATATCACATCTTTTCTCTGGTATGAGAAAATGAAGATGTAAATGAGTCCTAGCATTGTATGTTATATATTGTGAAACAGAAAATGCTCAATGTAAAATAAGGTGAAAGGGGACAATGTTGAGATTGTAACAAAAAAGTAAGGAAACAAATTTTATGTATATGGGGGGGGTGGTAGGGTGGGTAGGGCTATGGGAAAAAAAGGAGAATTAAGTTGTGTCTTATACTGGTACAAATCCCCATTATGGAGTGCAATCATGATGTGTATATTTAATGTACCAATAAAGATTTTTAAAAAAATGGCATGGGATCAGAGATTTGCCTTAAACAATGCAGTAGATAGGGCAGTAGGTGGAGCTTAAACTGAAGTGAAACTGAGTCATACCTTGGTAATGGTTAAAGCGGGGTCATGGGTGCACGGTTTTTAAAAATACCCCATTTGAGAGAGGCAGATGAAAACAACATTAAGACTTCATTTCACTCCACAAATGGCTACCATTTCAGAATTAGCCAGCAACAAATGTTGTCGAGGATATGGAGAAGAAGGAACCCTTCTCCACTGTTGGTGGGACTGTAGACTCGTACAACCTCTGTGGAGATCAATTTGGAGATTCCTCAAAAAGCTAGGATTGGAGGTCCCATTTGACCCAGCCATCACTCTGCTAGGTATATACACACAAAAATTAAAAGACTCAAGGGCCGGGGAGTTAGCTCAGTGGTTCCAGTGCCTGTCTTGCAAGCTCAAGGACCCAGGTTTGATCCCCGGTAACCACATACAATACTGGGCGTGGAGACTCACGCCCAGCAGCGACCAGTACCACATACCACAGTGCCAGGCATGGTGGCTCATGCCTGTAATCCCAGCACTCAGGAGGCAGAGGCAGGAGGATTGCTGTGATGTGAGTTCGAGGCTGAGCTCAGGGCCAGCCTGAACCACAAAGCGAGACCCTGTCTCAAAAAACCTAAAAAAAAAATTAAAAGATTCATATCACAGTGACATATGTGAACCCATGTTTATAGCAGCTCAGCTTGTGATTGCTAAATCTTGGAAACAACCCAAATGTCTATCAACTGGAGACTGGATAAAAAAGCTGTGATTCTTCTACAGAATGGAGTATTACTCTGCCATAAAAAATGATAAGTTTGAATCATTTATACTTGGATTGATGTACCTTGAGGACATCCTTATAAGTGAAATAAATAGGTCACAGATGTGTAAATATCGTATCTTTTCTCTGGTATGAGAAAATAAAGATGTAAATGAGTTCTAGAATGTATGTTATATATTGTGAAATAGAAAATACTCAAAGTGAAATGGGGTGAAGGGGGGAAAATAATGAGATTATAACAAAAAAGAAAGGAAACAAAGTTTATGTATATAGGGGGTGGGGGTGGTAGGGTGGGTAGGGCTATGTGAAAAAATGAGAATTAAGTTGTGTCATATACTGGTACAAATTCTCATTGTTGAATGCAGTCATGATATATATATGTAATGTACCAATAAAGATTTTAATTTTAAAAATATTAGCAGATTTGTTTTTTATTTATATTTGATTTGGTTTTATATTGTTTATATTTATTTTATTTACATTTCTCATGATAATTTTTTTTTTCAAAACACTCTTTTCAATCCACACATTCTTTCTGCTAGTGAGACTGAAGATAACATTTTATAGTTGGGAGACCAGGCAGGACCATAGTTGTATGCGTTTTTTCTAGGTGTAATTAATATATACTAATTCCATTTAAAATATAAAACCTACCCCAAAGTTAAAAGTCTCTCACATGCAAAGTTTATTTTCATCCTGTTGTGGAGTCCTACTTCCAATTTTCCCTAGTCACAGTCTGTGTTTGACTTACTGCATCTCAGACTGATTTCCATGTGTCTACATTTCTCTTGCTAGGTCCAAGCAGCATGACTCTGTCACCCTTCAGAGTGATCCCACACTCCCCACTCAGCTTTATAAAGAGCTTTGGCCAAAGCAGATCAGGTAATAGATCTGTAATCACAGTGGCACTCAAATGACCAAGGAGAGGCAGAGGACACACCTGAAGCTGTTGAAGGCCCTGTGCCTGCCTCACACAGTCAGCTGCAGGACCTTAAACACCAGGAAGGAATCTGAGAGACTGCAGAAAGGCCACTTCAGCTCCTGTATTCCATCATTTGACTTCTAAGGTGGAGATCATCATCCCTACTTCCAGTAAAACAGGCTTTGTGAGAATCAGGGAAGACAGCCAATGTGACCTTCTTTGAAAGATGGAAATCACAGTTAAAATCATCCCAATTACGAATGTGTAACGCATTTTGTGAACTGAATCTGATTTCATACTAGACTCTATTGCTTCCAGATCCTACTTTGAAGTTATTTCCTGCCACCATTAATAGAGAATATCAATTTTACAAAATGAGGCCTAGCCAAACGTGCTGCTACCACAGGACAAAACCCTGTAGAATGGAATAGCTAATAGCACTAGCAAAAACAAAACATTACATCTTCCAGCAAAGACTTATCTAACAATATGGTCAAATTGCCTATAACTGAGCACATCCTAGACATTAATTTTTGGTAATTTTTTCTGTGTAGTAAGTTTAGTTTTAAAGAAATAGTCATTCATTTTTCTTCAATATAGGTTTGAAGAAAGTAATAATCCAATATCAAAAGGAAAAAAAAAATGTTTCCTAAATCCTAACAATTCAAGCAAGTTTTTGTTGGCTTTCTTTGTCTTTTAGGACATACTCTTGTGTTTAGTGGTTGTATCTCCCAAAGCTTTTGTAAATAAGACAAAAGTGAATCTATTTGGCTTTTATTTCTTGGGGAGGAACATGGAGTTCATTTGCTGGTGTCTGGAGGATTTCAAACCTCACCTCCCCCATACCCCCCCACCCCGAAAAGATGGGTGTGTCCCCTGTGCCTCCTTAACCCTCTTTCCCTGGAGGCCCTGTGAGAGCACAAAACATTAGAACTGGTGTGTCTCTCCGGCTACAGATTATTTAGTGCATATTGCAGAACCAACATGTGTATTTTTCTTGTCCGTGGGTCATTTCATTGCCACATACCTAAACAGCTAGGAAGGACTCAGTGTTGGTAATTCACTCTACGTGATGTTTGCATTTGTGTCTTTTTAGTAATTTAAAGGCTAGTTTGGAGGTAAATGTCTATTTTATAAACTTCTCTTTGGCTGAATTTGACTCGCCTACCACTTGACATACTTGGGTAATGTTTACTTTTCATTCATTCAAGGAAAATTTCTCATTGAATAAAGATTGTTATGTATCAGTTAGCTGAGAAATTCTAAAAAAGTTGCAACCTAATGAATGATCAAAAGACAAGACATATTTTAGAAATGTAGTTCAATATTAGGTCAGTACATTTCTTCTCTGATATTGTGTACAATCTCTATGCACAGTTACAACTCTTTCATAATTACAGAAAAAAAGACAGATTTATTTCCAGAGAGTGGAAATAAATATTGAGACAGATATTGAAGAAGGCTTTTAGAGAAAAGTAAAACAAAGCAAGAAAGATAATGTTTTAAAGTTTCCCACTGAGTCCTTTCTTAACATATAATCATTTTAAATAGTTTATTTTCCATGCCTATATATTTTTGCATATATGTACATTATTTGCATATAGTTATGGACATATATAAAATCACTCAAATAAAATCATTCTTTGTTTGACTTTTGTCTTAAATCACATTCGGCAGTGTTCAAAGTGTTCAGCTTTGAGAGATCAAGGAAACTGCATAGTCCTACATAGTCCTTGATTCTATCTCGCCAGCCAACAACATGAGTTCTCTTTGACAAGGTGAAGGTCAATTCAATCAGGTCATTTTACACATTTTTCACTAAGCTGACGAGCTTTTGCATTTTTCTTTTCTTGAAAAACAGCTCTTTATTCAATCAAATTATAGAATTTGCCTACTTTTGGAAGGAGTTGCTGCCGGAAGGGGTAGGTCCGAGTGTTAGGCTTTTTCTTTAGAGAAGAGTGCAAGGTCTACACTTCTTTCTCTCTGTTTCCGTTCTGGTTTCACTTTTGGGGAGGCAGTGATCCTTCAGGACCTTAACCTGTTATTAATAGGAACGGACGTGATTTTGCCTGTACACATACCTAGTCCTCCTTCTGCATTCTCACTTAAGTTTTTCCTGTTTAGAGCACCAAACAGCCATTAAAAAGTCTTGCTGAATTATTTACCAGCCCAACAAAAATCTTCTTTAGCAAGTTATCTCTGATTCTTTGGCTTGTAACATTCTTTGCCAAATTTGAGCAACATTCTGGGAAAGTTTATTCCCAGGCCAAGCAATCAAAGCTATGCCCTTTCAGTTTTGAGCATGGGTGGGGGTGGGGAAGGGGGAATTGCCAGAATTTCATCATAAAGAAATTTCAAGCAGCACTGTCTTCCATAGGGGGAGAAAAAATCCTGTTTACTCACATACGTGTCCAGGTAATTACTCGGGTAACTGCTAATGTTGCTTAAGTAATCACTTTTCTATTGTATAATTATATAATTGTGCTTCTCTGTAACCCATCATTATAGAGGTTTGCAAAAACACACAGTTTTTTGGTATAGATAGACAAATTCTAACATGACAAGGTAACTGGAATCATCCAATTTTGTGTGAGAGACATGCATAGAGGGTTTCTGTTTTTCTTTGTCTCTTCTTTCATTTGTTTCTTAATATTCCCATGATCCCAAATGCCAACATCTATAAATGTGTCTTTCGCTTTAAAAAAGAAAAGAGATCCTGGGTTATGTGTTTCCATCCACACGAAGATGTAAATTAGCAAAGATATGGATAATTCAAAAAAGTACTTCAAGATACCTATTTATTTTTCCCTTTATGGAACTTAAAACATTCAGAGAAGGTGGCCAAGGTCAGAATAGACTGATTAAGGTAAAACTGAGGATCTGAATATTAAAAAAAGGGCAACAAACAGCTTAAGTGGAAAGTCCTTGCCCTGTTATTTTATCTTTCCAAGTCTTTAGCCAAGGAGGTGAGTATCATCACCTTTTTTACTAGAGAGGTCACATAACTCACAAAACTTCCTTAATGAGTGTTTGCCTATTGTAATATTTATGTGTATGTTTTCTTTCTGCTAAAGATCCAACTGTCTACCCTCAAATTATTTCAGGAAAATTTAAGTTTACCAAATATGTACATTGTCTTAGGACAAGGGTGTAAAGCATTTGAAGGGAATAGAATGATTTGATGGATGTATGTCACCATTCTTTAGTCATTTGTTTTCTACACAAGAGAAATATTTAACCACTTTTATAGAAAACATGACCCTTGAAAATGTTTTAGGAATATGCTTAAAACAATGTCATGTATCAATATTTCAATGAATTTAAAGTGTAAACTTTTAACTACATAATAAACACCTCCAATTTTAATACTTGTTTTATAAAATATAAATTTCTAACCACAACACCCTAGATTCTACATTCCTATTGTATGACTTTTCACAAATTTCAGGCTCTTTTCCAATTTTCTATTCTAATGTGATATTTATTATATCAACTTTTATAAGAAAAAATAATTATTGTAAGCCAAGAAAGTCAGAATCTGAGAAGTGAACTAACAAGACACCAGATTTTTCTTTCTCATTCATATCTTTTATTACTAAAAATGTATATAATTCTCACAGTGGAAACTGGGCACTACGGTCTGTGTTTAAATGTGAGCCACGACAACCCTGGGCAAAATGTCCTCTCTGAGCTTCCATTTCTTTCCCTGAAGATGAGTCACGTGTTCAGCCTTGTTTTTTGGATATGCTAGGAGGAAAAATATGAGTCAAAAAGTAGAAAATACTCAGCTCTGTGCCTCAAGCATTGGTAGCATTTAATTCATATTAACTTAAATGTAATGACATTTTAATATGGTAATATTCTTCTCAATTAACTCTAGCTATGTTTAAAAGCTGATTTTATGGCAGGGCGCGTACCAAGAAATGCTGTTCATTTAGTGCTTCTTTTCTTCCCTTCTCCCTTAAATCCAGCAAAGCATCTTCTCATTTTCATATGCATTTATCACACAGGTCTATGCCCTCACCTAAAGTCCTCTCACTTAACTTTCAGAAAACCTGCTTTATCCTTAATATGGATACTATGTATTTCATATGTGCTCCACAAAGTGATTCTAACAAGTAAAAAAATGAACCCTCTTACCTGTGTATTGTTCTATTCAATTAGACAACAGCAGTTTAGCTATGCCTATTATGTGTGTATGTGTGCGTGTGCATGTGTGTGTGTTTTGTGCATGTGTGACGTGTGCTTGCAGAAGATTTTCTGTCTAGGTTCTTTATTCATCTGTAAGAGGATGTTTTATGCAGACAATGTGCAAGATGTCAGTCCAGAAGCTTAAACCTCATGTAGCCACCCAATTGGCCAGAGCAGCCTTGAAAATTCAGGGGGCCGCTAGACACTTTTAAACCTTAAAATCATGTTTGCACATGACTTCATGCTTGTACATTACAACTGTAAAGCAAAGACTCATGCTTAAAGGAGGACAATAAATATATTTATTAAATATACAACCCTGTTTATAGTTTTATTATGAAGGAAATTTTATAG
Organism: Petromus typicus; assembly: GCA_004026965.1. Lineage (NCBI taxonomy): Eukaryota > Metazoa > Chordata > Mammalia > Rodentia > Petromuridae > Petromus > Petromus typicus. The sequence continues at coordinate 15,047 of PVIR01003388.1, read as the reverse complement.
ATTTTTTTCTTGTAAGAAATAGATGCAGCTGAGGATTTAGCTCAGTGGTTCCAGTGACTGCCTTGCAAGCACAAGGTCCCAGGTTCAATCCCCAGTAACCATATACTACAATGCTGTGCATGGTGGCTCACTCCTGTAATCCCAGAAATTGGGAGGCAGAGGCAGGAGGATTGCTGTGAGTTTGAGGCTTGCCTGGGCTACTTAATGAGCTCAGAGCCAGTCTGAACTATGAAAGTGAGACAGTCTCAAAAAAAAAAAAAAAAAAAAAAAAAAAAAAAAAACTAGACGCGTTCAAGCTACTGTAGAAATTGGGTGGGAGAGTAGTCTTTTTCACCACTTTGGACAGGAATACAGGAAAACCCAGCATAGGAAAAACAAGAGGCCAAAGAACTCTGGTTCTTGTATTCTGAGTCACCACTCATGTGATTCAACTGTCCCCTGCATAAATCTCTTGCGCTCGTCCCGTAAGGACTAGATTAGCATTCAGCAACTCACTTGTCTTCATTCTACACCACAATTTTTTGTTGTATTAGGTGACTAAATGTGGTTAATCATTTAAAATTTTCTTGAACTCAATTTCTCCTTTTGTTGTTTTTACCTAAGCAAAATGGAAACTATGTTTTTACTACAAATGGAAAAAATGCAGTGCCTTCGCAATAGGAAAAAATGGACATATCGGCACCCTCAGTTCATGGCCCCCCTCACCTTTATTGTGATGGAGCAGAAGGAAATCACAACCGTTCTCTCTGTCGCCTTTCCACCAAGCACAGTTGCAACCTTGGCTGCATATTGGAATCACCTGAATGATCTTTAAAATTCTAGCTACATCTGGAAGCCACATCAGAGATGAATTGTTTTGTGAGACTGAGCAGTATTTTCAGCGCCGCTTCCTCAGTTCAGGTGATTCCACTGTGCAGTCAGAGCTGAGAACCACTGCCTGAAAAATCTCCTCACCCCATTGCTTCCATTTTGCATAAACTTTCAGTTGTAACAAGACTATAGACCGTGAATAAAAGCAAATCAGGCTTCAGATGGCATGCCATGAAGTACATGACCAGAGTCATAAAATAGTGTGTATATCAGAGTGCATAAAATAGTGTGATTGTCATAGTTTTAGAAGTACAGGGAGGTATAGTTTCTCCATGTATTCTGTTTCTTGTTTTTTTAAGTTTCCTTTTCTTCTCAGTTTAAAAATTCACCATGATGCCAACCTGTTTCATGACTTTCTCCTCTGCATCTTACACGTCAGTTCCCTCAGCCGACAGATTCCATTCTTTCTGCATTTCCTAATGCAAAACACTGAGTGCAAAGGAGTACAGGGAGTGGGAGGTCTGCAACACGACTTCCTGTGGGTCCAGCATCCTCTCCCAGTGTGCCTCCCGGTGAAGCTACTGATTGGTTAATCCTGGACAGGGCCTTGCCAGTCATCAGAATCAACACAGTATTTTTTAAGCTTTGGTTCTGTTGATTCATGTTCCACCTGAGTAGTCAGAGGAAAGGTGAGATTTGGAGAATCTGTATTTACTACTGGCTGCAAAAGAAAAAAAAAAATTAAGTCATCAATGGATTAAGTGATCTGTATGTTTTTAGACACTTTCTGGCTCAATAATAACTGATACAGATATTATTTTAACCTCACTTTCTGGAAATAAAGAGCCCAATTCCTTTTTACTGTGATCTGTGAGCATTATTTATAGGAAATGCTAATTAGCACGTGACTAACAAAGGGAAATTCTCAATAGTAAATCCTCCTCTTGGAAATTAAGAACGTGTTAATAGAGCAGAAACTGAGAAGTCTTGATGTAAAAAGGAATTCATTTCTTAACCATTGAACCAATTTATTTGCAGAAATGACAACTTGTCTCAAGAAGCCTATTAGCACTTCAAGGAGTTTCCCTCAAGGGGATTTGGAGGCTCCAAGTCTGCACACTATTCTGTCTGTCGGGCATTCTCAATGAAATGATTCATTGACAAGTAACAAGTAGAAGAAAGGCAAAAGACTGAAACTCAGATTCATCAGTTTTTAAATTGTTAGCAGCCTGGGTAAAGTTTTGATAGAAAGGTCAGAACTAAGGGCTCCAGTGAGGTTTTAGTATTAGCTAAGGTTTCACCCATCTTAGCTCTTAGTGTATTTGATTAATCTACTCACGTATCTCCTTCCACTCAAAAGTAATAATAATTTTGTTTCCATACCATCTGGTGGTTGAACAAAAACAGAACTTACAAATGTGGGCTATAAGCCATTCATCATCCTCTTCAACCTTATTTGCATTTGAGATATTCAAGTTGAGAAAAATTAGTATCCATTGACATAAGACACTGCCTACTTAGTGCCTGTACATAGTGATATCTAGGAGGTATTTGATAAATGCATCACTGATAAATTCTTCTTCTTTTCTCTCTGGATATCCTTTTTCAACCATACCAAAGCCAGACACCTCAAACAGCTAGATGACTTCGCGTTACTGGTGTAAGAGAGGGAACCGGTGTTTGCCAGAAGTTGATCTTTGTTTCGGGTGGGTTAATCACAGCTGAGGTCATGAAGAATAAATCTGCGTTTCAGAATGCCCCAGTTACAGTTCAAGACAAAAAGAAAACAAAGGAAGTAAGAGGGGAAAAGAGGAAGGAAATGAAAGACTGCAAAAGAAAATACAGATGTCCTAAGTGTCTCATTGTTGTTATAATTTGACTTTGTAAAATGTCCAATTAGACTTACTGACATTTTCTTCTGAATCACATACATGTATGTTTGTGTGAAGTCTATGATATTAAAGAGATGATACTACCTAGGAGTTAGTCTTTAAAAGGTACATACAAAAAGGACTAGGTACTTCAAATACATTTAAATGTATATTATGTGTACATATCATATGTTGTGCATACATACACTCACAAATACCCTACCGAATTGCTATAATAGTTGTTCAGAATTTTCTACAGAAAAAATATTTTCCTTTGAAATTTTTTATGCTACTACTTTCCAAGGATCATGAGTAACTATATTTTTTACAAAAGTCAGTGAGTAGGTAAATAGTTTAAATAGCTAGATGCTTGCAAGTGCACTTAAAATATGTTTATGATATAGAAGATTAATTTCCAGTGGTGTTCTACTGAAGCAGTTGCTTACATTATTGGAAGTGAGGGAATTGTTGCCATTTGGGTCAGCCCATTTTCATCTCCGACTACCCAGAAGCATGTGTGCATATTAACCCTTCAAGAACCTGCCCAGACTCTGTCATTGATCTCAGCGGAGTGGAGGTGGAAAATTTACTTGTCATAATGCTTCTAGTCTGGGGTCTAGATAGGATGGTGATAAGCATCATATAAACACAGAGAGGGATGGAATTTAAGTTACCTTTATCTGTGCCTCCTTTCATATACAGTATGTGTCATAGACAGACACCAGGGTCTCATTACATGACCACCCACAGAACATTACCCAATGTGACATTCTTCAGGGAAAATTAGCAGAAATGTTTTACCACATCAGTCTCTTCCAAGAACACTGACTCAATAATAGTACTTAAAAAGTGACCAGATGCCTATGGAAGCGCCTCTCTTCTGCTGTTTTAGCTGGGAGGCATAATAAATACCTTGCATTCTAAAACTTCTTAAAGCAGAAGCATACAGAGTAAAACATACACACACACACAGTTGTGTACCCACACATGCACACACAGCTGTAGATTTTCTCTTGATAAGCACATACCCACCCCTTCTGATATCTTCCATACCTTTCTAGTGATTGTTATACACAATCACAGTAAACTCATAAGAGAACTTTTTTCTCTTTCAAAATTATTTTTTAATTCAAGAGGCCCACTGGATTTCAAAGAATGGTTATGATTCCTAATGAAATTGAAAGCCTAAAGTATTCAACAATAAAATTAACATTAAAAACCTTAGATATCTGAATATTTATTGATATTCCTTTAAAAGCACATTCAGTGAATAATATATTTATATGCACTTCATAATAGTTGTTTTTTAAAATGTGAAAATCTGTCACAGATTTAAATGCTCTCCCAGAGATGCAGAACTGATGTGAGGGGGTGACATATTCAGGGACAGTTAATTGGAATATCCAGGAAGTTGTGAAAGACCACTTTTGATCTCTTTTTTGGTCACAGAGAGAATATTTTGTTGTAATCCAAAAAGAAACTGTATAAGCAGTTATTTTACAAACGTGGGTACAGAAGTTGGTAATTAGAGAAGAATGGACCAAGACGAAGATGGGAATTAAAAAGGACAAGTCTGTAAAGAAAGTAGACCAGGAAAGAAGAATTGAGGAAGGAAGAAGTTAGGTGTAGAATCCCCATTCCTGGGACATGAATTCAATGCACACAGTGAACATTTCTTGAGTGTGTGTATGCGCTGTGCTAGAAGACAGCACTAATTACAGAGGTCATGAAATACTCAGCTATCATTATTTATTAGAATTGCCAAAACAAGCTCAACTATCCAACCACACTGAGCAGAATTATGTTTACATGATCTGTGAAGATCTTGAAAGTCCATTTAGCTGGACAGAGAGTTGAAGTGTATTCTCTTTTCCAAATAAGACTAAATCAGTAGTCTTGACTTTGGGGCTATCACTTAGGTTCATTGTCAATTCTTTGTTCACTCAAAGTGAAAGGCAAAGGATAAATAACTATGAAGACAAATTTATTTCCTTTTTGGCTTGGTGTTATCAGTTGTTGTAAAAATAGTTGGTAATCCCGTTAAGTCTTCTAATTCCTCAGAATTGGAAATTCCTCAAGTTTTTTTTATTGCATATTTAGCTACTTTGGGGGTAGAAATATGTTAGCAAGACACTATTTTGGCTGTTTGGAGGAGTTCTGTACATGTAAGTTAAGTTATCTTTAGAAGAAGAGGAGGTGCTGATAGAATAATTGTGTTTATTCTTCCCACTTCATGATTTCTCTGTTATAAACATTGTTTTGCATTATTGGGCTCTGTGTTCTTTTTTCTCATCTGATGTTTTACAAATATTTTTCTAATTGCCTGAGACAGTGTGGTCCAATAAAGTTAAATTGACTTTGGGCTAAACTTGTTTTTCAGATGTCTTGCCAGAGGTTACAGTCTCCCACTTGAACTGACTTTCACTCTGCTTCTTGATCTCTTTCTTTTTTCTCCCTTTTATGTTCTTTCGCACTCATTATCCATCTTTTTTTTCCCCTCTCTATCCTAATACCCAAGATTTCCATAAACAGTAATGATTTTAAAATCCATCTATCTGTCGGTGTGTCCATCTATCTAGCTCTCATCTATGAATCAACTATCTGCTTACCTATCTGTCCATTTATCCGTCTCTCACATACTTTAGCCACCTAAGTTAACAGATTAGACTTTCAATCCAAGTGACTGGAGGAGGTACACTAAATGCTTAGAAAACAAGAGTGCTTAGAATGAACCAGTTGTTTGACGTCTGGAAACACTTTACAAACAACCTCCAGGAAAATAACAAAGCAAACAGTGTTGGTCTACCGCAATGGAGCAGATACGGTGTGTGATCAGTTAGCTGCAACCCACAAATAAACAGAGGCAGGCAATCCAGCAAGCAAATCAGAGACCACGGTGCTGTCTATCACAGACTGAAGAGTTTCAAGCAAACTTAATCCCTCCTATGTGTGACTTCTAGTCTCTGAAACAAAGGTTAAAAGCTTCAAGGACTCTTCTTGGTTTTGTATAGTAAACTCCCGAGTTTCCCTTTAACTCCCAAGATCAACATTCATTTTAACATCTGCCCACTTTGACCAAAGCCTAGGTCTTGGGAGTTCTCACTGCTGTAGCTTTCTAACTCCTTCAGGAGATGAGAGCTGGATAGCACTGCAGACCTGGGCCTGCTTAGTTTCATGATAGCTCCTTTGTCAAATTTCAGGCAATTTGATCTAGGTCTGATGCACCCAAATGACACCATGAGACACAAACCGTGTCCATACACTAAGCTCTTTTTACACGAAGTTGACATGAGCATCTTTGGGGTGCTGCTCCCCATTTTCCCAAATCAATAAGCATCCTCTACTGTTCTGGAAATTCAAAGCAACTTTTTCTTTCATTCTACATAATCTTTCATAATTTATTTTTTTTTAATCTCATGGATTGGATGGCCAGTGTCACCTCTGAATCATATTCCAGTCTGAAGCATCAGCTGCTCTATTCTCTTTCCTGCCCCTAATGATAAATTCATTCTCATCTATTTGTATAGTAGGTTTGATCATAATGAGGAACAAAAGCTTTTCTAAGCTTAAGGTTAATATTAGTATGCTCATCCTTCCAAAGTTTCAACATACCTCGTTAGGACTGCCTCTGATTTCTCCCAAGCAAACTACTCAGCTACTAGCCCTTTGTTTCCTTTTTCATCTGGCCTTGAGTGGGACAACATTTCTAGAGTAGGTCATTGGAGATTAGATTTATGCTCAACAATAAATAGAGAGAAAAAATATTGTGTGTAATGTTTTGTAAGGAGCTGAGTGAAGAACTAACCCATTTGTCTAACTGACCATTGATGCCCACACAGAGATAATCACCAGCTTTTACTTCTTTGATTCGTTTGCAACATAATACAAAATGAAAACTATATTACATGTTGGAATATGTAATACTGTTGGACCAATGACCAACAGTAACTTGGATAAAATGACTGCTAGATAAACAACCTTGTGAACATGCTTATTATTCTGATAAGAAATGGTACTATTCCATTTCTCCTATTCCCATAATTAATCAGAATAGAATATATTAAAATTATTCAATCTGAGCCACCCTCATGCCTTCTCTAGTAAAGAAAGAAGATATCAAAAATTGTAGTACTTGGTGATGTCACCAGTCTCCAGAAAAAGGAGGAAAGAGTTTGATATCTTCAGTTCAATTATGAGAGATTGTGAAGGGTATTAAGAAGGATCAGAGTTCTGAAAGTAAGAGAAACTCTGTTTCTACAAATATTGTTGCCTAAAACAACGAGAGATATTTAATCTTCCAAAGATACAATTACTATGTTAAGTGAGTCTCAATAAAGATCAAAGAGGTCAGCAGTTGTCACTGATAAGAAGACTGAAGTATAAATATGAGTCTCATATTTATTTTTGCTCAGAAACTGAAGACAATACTAACCATTATTATCTTCCTCCTATACATAGTTTTTAAAAAGAACACAAGTAAACATGAGTTCTTATCCTGCTAATGGCTTCTCTAGAAGACTTACCGAGCTTGGAGCCATGATGGGGTTCATGGGGGGATTCAAAAAGACTAGAAGAAGGAAAGATGTGAGCTAAATTAAACCTGAGGTCAAGAGGCCAAGTCAGAAGAGGAGGCAGCGCCACTAGAGACACTCCTTTCTCAGTCTTCATCATAAAATGAATGATATTTTAATAGAATACTATTGTTGTGGTTATTGTTTGTCATTCCTTCATTCTATAAAAAATTAACCAAAAAGTTTTGTTGTCGTAGACATCATTCTCAGCCCTGCTCTGAACAAAACAATGACTTTGCTTCGTAATACTTTTTTATTTTTCAAAATAGAATGAAAACAAATGGAAAGTCTTACACATACACACAGAGAGATATCTGTGTGTGAGTGTTTCAAATTATCCATTTTACAAAAGATTAACATGGAACACTGCAGGAGAGCAGCGGGGAGAACTGTAAATACAGCCAACTGGCTGATGCACCTTCTACTCTATCTTCCCTCCCTATGCCTTGGAGCTTTGGAGATTAAAAGAAAATTACATTTGTAAACTCCATGGAAGCTAAAATTCTGAATGTGACATAGTTCACAGCAGTTGTTTGTATTCATGAAAGACTTGAGTGTAGACATGAGTTCAGTAGGCAGCAGTGACTAGTTTGCTGCTTAGGATCTGGCAGGTGCAGAGTCTCCTCATCCAACAGCTATGCTGGATATGTTTGCAGGAGGGCCAAGTGCAGCCTATCCTTTCTGATCCCTGGAGATGTGACTAAGATGGTATGATGATAGAGCCAGATGTTCTGAGACAGCTTCCTAATCACCTAGTGTACGAAATGTGGCTATGCAACAAGTTTTATAATTATTTGGAGCCTAATATACACTTGATCTTAGCCAAAAGGCCGAGAAGCGATTTTTGGAGCCTAATATAAAACCTTCCATCCTAGCCACCCCAACGCTTTGGTAAGTACTTAGTGGGTTTCATTTTAACATAGCAAGAGTAATTATTGATGTTTATCATTGAACTCTGGCTGTAACAAAGCATTTCAGGAGCCTTATGATCAAGGATGGTCTCTAGGAGGATAACTTGAGCTGAGGCCTTAAGAACTGAAAAGAATTGGCAAAGAGCCAAAAGGATACTCAGGCAAGGGAACTATCAAGTAAGGACAGAATGGGTAGAAGAGCTTTCATGTTGTTAACCAAAAAAGGAAGACTTGTAGTTAAGTGTCTTTAGATGGAATTAGAGAGATTGACAGGAAAAAGTCATGGTAAAGGATTTGGATATTATAGCGTGATAGGAAGACACAGAATGACATGAAGCTGGGAGGTGCCATACTCTGACAGATGTTTTTAAAAGATGATGCTGAAAAATAAATTGGATAGAGAGGAAATCAAACATCTCTTAAAAGACTACTTTGGGAAATTGTGCAAGAGCTCATGATAATTTAAAGGACTGTAGTGGGCACAAAAGTTTGGATGATAAGAAAAAGATATTTAAAACAATTTTGGTAAGAAAAAGTGATAAGAATTTCTAGTAGGTTGAATAGGGATACTTAAAGAAAGGAGGACAAGAAAAGGATATTTTAAATTGGAAAACTAGGTAAAGTTAAAAGAAAGGACACAGGATGAAGTCAGACTTGAATGAGGAAATAAAGAATTTAATAGTTTGAGATGTCTGCAAATCCTGTACCAGTTACCTTTTTGTATAACCAGACATTCCAAAACAGTGGCTTAAAACAACAATTTACACAATTCTGTGGGCTGGCCTCACTGGATCTCACTTGTATGCTGTATTCAACTGCGGGGTTTTATGGTCTGAAAGATCTGCAGTTAATTCATTCCCTGATTGTGAAGCTGGTTATTGCTCTTGGCTGGAAAAACCTTGGTTTTCTTCTTGGTTTTTCATTCTTCAGCACACTATAATCTCTTCACATCCCTCTGAAGTGAAGGAACATGGGTGTAGGGACATCTACATCAAAGAAACATGGAGAACGGTGATTAAGACGTAGGCTGGCTTATTACCCAGTAGTCACTCAGGCTACTAGCAGTCTAAGCAAATACAAGCAGAGGCTGCTACATCTCTAGGCAGCAGTGCCTGGGAATTGTACTTTTATCCTATCTTCTTGGTCAAAGATCAGACCAGCTCAAATTAAAGGAAAAAGTCATAGGTTGCTCTTTTCACTGGAAAGAATGGTACTGGTCACTGGTACTAGGACTGAGGATCATGGGATAATCTGTTGCTTCTATGTTTGAAGACATTATGCAAGAGTTGTGGAAATCAAGATGTTGTACTGAAAGTTTGTAAGCATTTGTCACTACAAGGTGAGTCTCAATTATGGTACATGACTTTATTGTTAAGTAGTTATTAAAACACTGACTATACACTTAATTACTTAGCTCTTAGATGAAATGATATTATTTACAAACTACACTTTTCTATACAACACTGCCTATTTTTAAAAATGTAGAAAGAAATCATTATCCATTACTCTACAACAAATTAGTCTAAAAATTAACAGCTTGAAACAACTAACATTTATTATCTCACAATTGTGAGGGGTCAGTAATTTGTGTGTTCCGTCATGAGGCTATAGTTAAATTGTTGACCAGGGATACAGTCCGTTGTCTCTAAGCTTGACTGGGACCATAGGATCCATTTTTAAGAGGACTCACTCACATGGCTATCCATCCCTCACTGCATGGACCTTTCCACATGGTGATTGGATGATTTCACAGTGACAGCTGACTTGCCCACAAGAAAGAAGGTGGGAAAGAGGCAATGGCATTTTCTGTAACCAGGACTCAAACAACACACTGTCACTTCCACCATTATGTCTATTAGAAGCAAGTTAAAGTGCAGCCAATACGCCAGCAATGAAAAATTAAGTCTTCTCTCTTCAAGAGAGGAATTTTAAACAACATGTGAAGGAAATCTAAAATCATTGAAAGTATAGATGATGATTTGTGTGTAGGTTTCATTGGGATAAGGTAAAGAAGTACTCCTTTGCTGATTTTCAGACTGTCTAGTATAATACAAACATCAATACAAATTAGCAAGAAATTTTTTTTCTATTTCATGTCCTTCTGAGGCTTCAATTGCAATAAGCAATGAAATATTTATAAATTGCAGCTCAGAATATTATACTGGTAGAAATAGAAGGGACAGGGCATCAAAAACCCAGTGTGTAGCTGAATGGGAGCAGTAACTCATCTCCCTATTATTTCAGGAAATTCATACAATGAACATATAATTAAAATATTGTTCTGATGTTGCCACTGTAATTTCAAGACACATTCCCTAGGTGCCCGTTTATTCCCATTTTCTTACCTGATTTCTACTTCTAAATTCACTTAGTAGAGGTATTCCAGAATTGCCTGATTAAGGGAAAAGTTCTGAGACCGAGTTACAAGCATTGCTTAGCTTCAGTGAAAGCACCTAGAGTGATTCCTCAGTTGTTCAATGCAGTTCTTTCCAAATTCATGTTTGAACACTGAAAATCTCAAGAACTAAACATATTTTCCCCTAAGAAATAACAGAAAAAAAGAAATAATAGAAAACAAAATAACTGGTTCTGATGTCTCAAAATTACACTTATAATTTCTTCTTCTCAAAACTTTAACAGATTGTGCAATGATTTCTTCCTTTAACTTTGTTGTGCTTCCCAGTCTTCCTTTTTAGCTTCACTTCTGGTATCACAGACTTTCTTTGGAATCATGATTATAATATGTTAAGCACATAAAACCCAAGGATGAGTGTTTTAACGCACTAACACAAGCACTATATATTGTCTGGGTAAGAATGGCACTTAGACTGATTCCCCCATAGGACATAATGTGTGACTCACTCTTGGTTTGTACAGGGTTTTTCAAGTTGACTATTGAACAAAGTTATAATTGCCGAGCAGACTTTCTTTGAACACTGCTATTTGAGTAGTGGAAAGTCCAAGCTTGGAGCCATTCAACAACTAAGACATCACTGTATTTCCTTGTAGAATTCAAGATGGCACCAAAGAGAGATGATAAAAGTAAACTTCTGATTATCCTGTAATTATCAGAAATTCTTGTTATGGTTTGGATCATAAACATTTCCTGCAAGCTCATGTGGTAAAGGCGTAGTTCCTAGTTGATTTCTACCATCGGGAGATGGTAGAAATTTTAGGAGATAGGATCCAGTGGGGAAAAGTAGGACATGGGGTCTGGGGATGGCTTTGAAGGCCATATTGGGAATTAGTCCTTTATCTCTGTTACTACCGAAGGAAGAGAGATTGAAGGGAGAAGAGGTTTATTTTGGCTTACGGTTTGCAGAGGTTTCAGCCCATCGTATCGAGTCTCCAAGGCAGCAAAGTATAGCAGAGGATCTGGCAGAAGAAAAGCATCTCATGGCATGATGACTTAGAAGCACAGAGGAAAAAAGGAGCTGGGAGGGCAATAAACCCTTCAGTGCTCCACTCCCAGTGACCCACCTCTTCTGACCAGACCTAACCTCCTGAAAGCAAGTCAGCTACAATTTCCCATAACCCAGTAACCTTCCAAAAGTTCTTCCTTGGAGTGCACTAGGTACTTGACTTTATATCTAAACCATAAAAAGGCCACACCTCCTAAAGCATATTTATCGATGAACCCATGAAAGGATTATTCACTGATAAGTGTAGTTACTCCTTGGTCCACTCACCTCTCCCAAATCTTGCCTCTGAGGACATGAGACTTTTGGGTCCATCTCAGATCTAAACTACAACATACCAAACCTAGACCATAAAAGACTCATGTCCATTTCATTTTGCAGAGTGTATTTAGTCCATCTCTCAAACGTGTCATACTTTTAATACTTTGAGCATTGCTCAAAAGTCCAAATCCAAAGTCTCCTCTGAGACCCAAATTAAACTGTTAGCCATAAGCTAAAGATGAAGCAGAAAGTTAAATACACCCTGTACAATAGCACAGGATAAACATTTCCATCCAAGAGAGGAGAGGGAATTAGAATAGACCAAGACTGAAACTCAGGAGGGAAGATACGAAATGCTTTAAGTCCACATCCAGGACCTGCAGTCCATAGTGATGAGATGTGAATTTCAACGGGCTTGGACCCTCTCATCTCAGACTTGCTGTTTGTAGCCATGTGACTTCTCTCTAGGATGGCTCCACTCATGGCCTACAGCTTTCCTTGGAAGATGATTCACATTCCTGGTATCTTCAGCTTCCTGATGTCTCCACTGCACCTGTGGATTCCCATTCAAGACTTCATTGATAATCTAGGGCTGAGTCTCCCAGGCCATCTTCTAAAACCTGGGTAGAACTCTCCATGATACCATAATCCTTGCACCCTGAATGCCTGAAAACCAGCATCACATGGGGATGCCAAAGTTTACCACCAGTTCATGCTGTAGCCAGAATTCCTTGGAGGAGATCTGCAATGATCTCCATGTGTGTGAGTATATACTTTCTTTCACATTTCTGCATGAACAAGGTACATTAGGGCCCTCTTCTCAAAGCAAAATCTATCAATGGCATTTTATTCTTTTATACCCTTGAATTTGTGATAAGTGGGATCTGTCCAATTCCAGAGATGCCCCGAAGCTATCTTTCCTATTGTGTTTGTGTAAAGTACTTGGCATCTTTTTAATGTAGCTAATTCCTTTTAGTGATCATGTTTTTCTAGGCCCCAGCTTTACCCTGCTTCCATTCTATCCAAAGTTCAAATTTTCACATGTGTCATCTCTGCTTTGTGCTCCTGTTCTTGCTGTGGATCAGCTAAAAGCAGTTAACAGTACCCATGTCACCACCTGAACATTGGACTACCTTGAAATTTCCTCTGTGAGAGTAATTAGAGTGCTGCCTTTAAATTTAGCCTCATACAAAGTCTCAGGACATGTGAAAAATGGATATAAATTCTTTTCTAGAACATAATATGAATTGGTTCAACTCTGATTAGTCTTCAGTCCATTCAGAAATCTCCTGCCTGGATTTTCCTGTTCAATTGCTATCAGAGTCTTAGTCTTCTGGGGTGCCAACTAGAATGACTAGTCAAGCTCTGCTTACAACATTCTAGGCCTTTTCCTGCTTAAATCTTCAGATATTTCTAAACTCCTCCCATAAACCAGTTACAAACGCTTCTGAAAAACATGGTCAAGTGAAGTCAGAGAAATGACTGCTTCTCTTGGACCAGTTTTGTTAGTCACTTTCTTAACGTTGGCACAAAATACCTGACACCCATTATTTAAGGTTCAGCCCATGGTTAGTTGGCTCTAAGGCAGAAATGTTGTAGGGAAAGGATGTGGCAGAGGAAAACTATTTAATTCATGGCAGCCAGAAAGCAGAGAGAAGGGACAAGGATACATCCTTCTAGGTCCTAATCCCAGTGATTTGCCACTTCCAACCAGGCCTCATCTCACAGCAGCACATTCATCTGTGAACACATCAATGGATTAAGACACTGATGATTATAATGGACTCATGGAGCATTCACCTCCCCTAGACCCCACCTCTGAACTCATGAGACTTTGGGGGGTTGTTTTAGATGTACACCATAACACTTGCCTTACTTAGTGGGGTGAAGCCCATCTCTATGATACTGCACCGGGGAGCCTGGAAACACTTAACATTTTACTCTATTCAGGTTAACTATTCAACATGTTGTCCTTCTTGCTGGCTCGAGAGAATGAAAAACCAGAAAATATAAAAATGAAGTCACAGGTCATATTTTTCAATTTATACTTTTCCTCTCTGAGGAGATAGTATCCATTGGGTTTCAGTATACAGAGTTGCTATGTGAGGTAATGAGTAGCATTTTCTACAATTGTAACAGGAAGTCTGGGAGTGTGTGCCTGTACAGAATGCAGTGGGGTCCCTTTTCAGTCTGCACAAATATACATATAGAGGGTTACTATGTTTTGCATACTTTTATAGTCTGAAATCCTACAATTTAGTAGATGAGGTATATTATGAATTGTTTCAGTATAACTGGCCCATAGAAAAATTCATGCATTTATGCATCTGTGTCTGCAACAAGGAGGGCTAATTGTTCCACTTTCCAATTCTGTTTATGAATTAGAAGAACAAACAGGCAAAGGATAAACAAAATGTCATGTCCATACACATCTTGACTTGGGTAAAGTCATCTGGTTGGCATTGCCTGTGTCCAGCACCTCCAAAAGCAAGCAGCGCTGCCAGCTTGTGAGGGAGCCTGCCCAGGTCTTTTATTTGGGGTCTTCAAAGCTTGGAAAACCTTGTTAAAGGGTTTACATAAAACCAGGACCATCCCAAAACAGCCCAGATCTAGTTTCTCAGTCTTTGTATTGTTCTTCAACTTGACTTTGTGAACTTTTGAAGTCTTAGGAGATTTCTGAATGACTGCAGCATTCAGGATAGAGTCCTTACAAAAGCATGTTTGATTAACAGCAAAAGCAAAATTTTTCAGTATCAAGATCACGGGTATTTTGGTCCACGTAATTGCTTGTTTTGAGAATATGTTGTCTGCACTGTACAATGTTTAACAGCATCCTTGATTTGCTCCCAGTAGACGCAACTTTCTCCCAGTTGAAACAGCCTAGAGATCTCAGATTCATTCTATATGTATCTGAGGTAGGAGTCAATGTTACCCCCTCAGTGAGATGCAGGATTAGTGAAATGCATGTAATTCAATGATGTAATCAAGGAAACTCCAAGGACCATTAGACCCTGAGAACAAAACTAGATTAAAAGGCCTCAGAAATCTGAGTTTTAGGAACATAGAGTAATTATCTAAATTAATGTTCTCCTTGCACATTGACAGTACCTGGCTTGGTACTATTACCCTGCTTTTCAAACTTTCAGTGCATGACTATTGCCAGGAAGGCTTGTTACGATATGAATTCTTTTTTTTTTTTTTTTT
>PVIR01003387.1:58521-89518 GCA_004026965.1 Petromus typicus | reverse complement strand
TTGGGGAGCTTGATGAGATTGTACCCATTTTTCCTCTCAGTAAATTGAGGCTCAAGACAGGGAAGCTTCCTGAAGCTGACAACAAAAGTGGCCAAGGCCAGGTCACTCTGTGTCCTGAGTCTCCTTTCTTCCCATAATGTTCCCCTTGGAAACAGCATCGACAGAGTGATGTAACTCATTCTGTCTCTCCCACAGCTCGGCGAGCTGCAGAGTACTTACGAGGAGGCCAAGAAGACAGCGCACCAACTAAAGAGGAAGTGCTACCATCTCACCTGGGACCTGGAGGATACTCGTGTCCTGCTTGAGAACCAGCAAAGCCGGAACCACGAGCTGGAGAAGAAGCAAAAAAAGTGAGTCGAGTCCTTCACCATTGTCTGGACTGCTGGGGTTTGCTGCAGTGGTTTCTGGGGTCTTCCGGGTTTGCTCCCAAAGCCCCTCACCTGTCAGGCCCTCTGGTCTGTGGGATTTAACCCTCTTTTTTCCCCCGTCTTCCTCATGCCTTATTTCTGTGTGGTTCTCCACAGTCCCAGCGCGGCTCTTTCCCTTACCCGACCTCAGCCTTGGCCATGTGACTTTGGTCCCCTGCACTTCAGCTTCTCCATCAGGAGAGAGGGTTTGTAGATCCGCTGTGAAGCCATACCCATCCAGGTCTTAGCTACCTCCAGCTGCTTTCTTGGCCCTTCTGGACCTCAGATTGAGTGTCCTGTGCCTGCAGGCTGGGGGTGAAGAGAGTCCCTTGTGGTGAGGGCTACCTAATAGCATGGGATATCCAGGTGGGCTGAATTTGGGTTTCCAACCCAAATTAAAAAGGACTCAAGAATATCCAGGGAAATAAAAACAGTCCTGACCCTTCTCATTTGGAAGTTAGACTCTTGGATCCAGGAGCCATTCTGGCTGGGCCTGGACCTAGTGCCTCCATGAGATACTGGCATTGAAGATGTGGACAAGCTCCATACTCACTGCCCTGTCAGGATGCTGCTTGGCTGAGCGATCGTCGCTCCTAAATGGATCCCCAGGCCCACACCCTCAGCTCTCTTAGAAGGGGAAGGTGTACAGGAGACCCCTATTTTGAGCCAGGAAAGACAGTTTCATAGGAGACTTTGAAGACTTCACAGGAGGCAAATAGGTGCAGGGCAGCCTCTTTTTAGGACAGTCAGATAAAATACAGGAAAACATCCCTCTGGAGCTAAGATGTAGTTTTGTTGAAGGGCCTCTTTTCAAAGAGGTAGCCAGGAGCAAGCAGAATTGGATCAAGGAGCGTGGCAGAAATTTCCAAATTGACCTACATTAACTATGATTTCTTTATCTTTGAGCTTCCCCCAAGATGGCTTCTTCCTCTGCAAACAACCATCTTTAAGTAGTGTTAGTGTGTTTGCACCAAATAAGAGAGGTTCATTTTCTTCTTATTGATACTGTACTCTGTTCCCTTTACCGTCTTCTGCTCTGTCCCCTGGCTCAGGGTCACCCTTGCCCCGGGGGAAATGGTTCAGGTCTCACTTGGCCACTTGGCATATGACCTTGTGAAATGGGACCACTTCTGTGGGGCATGCTGATCTTTCAAAGGAATCCTTGGGCTTCACAGGACACTTGAGAATGTCTTTGAGTTGCTCAGGGATAGAATGAGCGATGAGGACTCCATTAATCTCTATGTTCCTCCTGGCTGTGACTCTTGCAGTCCTTAGTTATGGGCTCTGTTCTGTTCTGGAGGTTTCAGGTCTCTACTGGGGAGGGATTTGACCTCTGGAATTTGTGCAGCCAGAAAAAAATTTATCTCTTTGATCTTTCCCCAGCCCTGTAGACAGAAAGTTCCATTCTAGAGCCCTGCAGACCCCCCTGGGAGGCCCCTTTACCTTCCCCTTGGGAGGCTCTGTTTCTTCTGCTTGCATTTCCTCATCTCCAGGTTTACTTCTTTTGTGAGGCCCTCTGCTTTGTTGCTCCTTTTCAGTAGGAGCAGGTTTGGGTGCAAATTGCCAATAGCAGCTTCCTCTTCAGGTGGATTAGCGTTTTAACTGAAGGCCACAGAGGCTGCGGAAGTCACAGCAGAAGGGTGGACATTCAGGCAGGATGACTGTGTGAGGACATCAGCTGTGCTTCCTCACATCTTTCCATGTTTAAGCAGTGTGTAGATGCAGCTACCTCCTCGGTTTGATGAGCCCAGGATGGAGTGGAGTCTCTGTGCCAGCGGAGCCCCCATCTTCTCCCATGGCTTCTCAGTTCAGAGTGGCCCAGAATGGGTACATTTGGAGTTGGCTTCTTGTTGCCATAGTTACACCCTGAATAGGTCATAAAGCTCAGTTCCAGGCTGCTCAGGGGGAGCCCTGCCTTGGCTCACTGGTTCCACACCAAGGGAGGCTGGACTCCAGGCCCACCCCTTGTGGGTATAGGGTGTGTGCAGGTCTGCTTGGCCCCAAGTGGCCAATTGATCACTCTGGAAGCTAGAGTCTGCAAGATCCTTTCTGTGGCATCAAGTGGTCTGTTGAGTCTGAGACACCTCTGGACTCTTAGTCCCTGTCCTGTTCCTGGTGCCTCTCGTCCTCTGTCCTAGGGCATGGACAGGTAGATGGGATTAGCTGGGCCACCAGGGAAGCTGGGTTCAAGCTCACGTCTCTAACTCTGGGACTCCACACCTCGTTTTCCTCTGCTGTAAATGGATGTAGTAATGTGTCTTGCCGTATCACTATCAGGTCTCCAAAGCCCCCAGTTCAAGGCCTGGCACTTTGGACTGCTGGATCATCATTAGCATCACAGGGCTTCCCTTCAGGGGAGCAAATGCTGTCTGTAGAATGATGTCATTAGCAGCCAATCAGAAAGCCCCTGGGCTGCCCCAACAGTGGGCTCTAGTATGTGAGCTGTGGGTGGCTTTCAGGATTCTGAGATTCTGAAAGATGAGCTGGTGTGATGCACACTGGATGATCTTATAACAAGGAAACCTTCTTGATGCTAAGGGCCAAACTTCAGGTCTATCCAGAGTCCCCTGTGATGATGTGGCTGAACTTCCGGTTTTGACTCCAAGTCGCACCCTGCAGGGGCTTGGCAGAGGATCCTTTCACCATGTTCTCGTCTGTGAGACGGGAGAAAGCTGTACAAACTGAGCAGAATGACAGAAGGTTCTGGAGCTGCTCCTGACCCAGGGGCAGTAGCATGAAGGGCCAGTGGGCTCTAAGGGGACATTCCTTAGTCTCTTGATGCCTCCCAGTGAGACCAGCTTGTCTTTGTGTCTTCCACTAGGGAGACAAAGGAAGTCAAGGGGGAAGTGCCTAACTGTCCTGAATTTATCAAAAATGAACACGCTGTAATGTGCACCAACCAGAACATATGACCGGAAATAACATGTATTTGTGTGGAGACAAAAGAGTGACTTTATATACATATACATCGGTGTGTGTGTGTGTGTATGTGTGTGTGTGTGTGTGTTCATATATCTCTTTCCCTTTATATTAATTCACTGGTCTGTGATTTTTAGATACCAAACCTGAGCATGGTAGAGTTAATGAGTCTTTACAAATGCTTGAAAACTATGTATATAAAGTTTTCTATGTATGTAAAATATTTATATAGCTTTACATAAATATATATTTAATTTTTTAAATTTAATCTGTACTGGTACATTATGAATACAGATCATCATTGCATTCAACTTTGAGAGTTTGTACCAGAATATGACACAAGTTGATTCTCATTTTTTCCCTTTATATTTAGTTTTTGATTGGTACATAGGCTTAATCTACTTTTGTTTAAATTATAATAGATAGCTGAGGCTTTAATAGGTTGTTGGCATTTTTGTGGACACTCTCTATCAACTCTAGATTTCACTGTGCTCATCCCAGGTTCCTGCCCGCACGGTCAGTCCCACACACGAGCATCACGCATCATTCCTCTTGCCCCGTTATTCCCAGAGAACCCACGGCCTTCCTTTAGCTCCTCCTCACCCTGCCTCAGTTTCCCTCTGCAGGCTGTGATGTGTGCTCTGTCGTGGACAGGTTTGACCTGATGCTGGCACAGGCCCTGGGGGAGTCCGTGTTTGAGAGGAGCCTCAGGGAGAAAGCGAGCCAGGAGAGCAGCAGCGTGCGGTGGGAGCTGGGCCGGCTGCAGGAGCAGCTGGAGGTAAGTGGGGGTGGGCACCGGGGCCATCCGGGCTCTTGGTGGCTGCTGGAGCAGTTGGTGACTGAGACGACCTCGTGTTGGTCTCTTGCTCAGGCAGGCAGCATTGTGGTGCCCAGTGGGTCTTAATAAAACCAGTAGTGGCTGGCAGATTGATGATCAGACCTCTGCAGCTTGACATCATGATCTTACCCCAGTCTCTTGCACAAGGTCCAGGGTGATTGTGTGGGAGGTGCAAGGGGCTGAGTAGAAAATAACTGAGCTGTAACTGTGGCCAGGAACAGTGTCCATCCCATATAGACTCTGGTTCAGAGGGGTTTTATTAAACTGTGATGTGGGCTCCTCTCTTAGCTACTCCGTATCTTGTGTGGCTCCCTGTTACCCCCAGGAGAACCATTGCACCTTTTAGGTGGATCTTCAGCTCCTTCATGATCTAGCCCGAGTTCTTTATCCTTGGAGCTGGCTTTGTTGCTTGGAAGGGTCATGGCGGACCCGGTGCCACCTTGCTCCAATGACTCTGTTCCAGTCTCACTGGACACACAGGAGCACCTTTCCTTTATGGGCTGAGATTGGACTCCAGCTCCCTGGTCGTCTCCCAGCCCCCTGCACCCCTATCTCTCAGTACCTGAGCAAAAAAAGGATCCCCCAGGGGTGCTGTGGGGCCATGAAGCAGTGACAGAGATATCCCATGTGAAAAGGGGAAAGCTTGTCTCTTTCCGGCAGGCTGCAGGGCCTCGCCAGGGTAGGAAGAGGTTGTTCCTGGGGCCTGTCCTGGTAGAACTCATCTGTGCCCTGTTTGTCTCCTTAGCAAAAGCAGCAGGAGACTTTGAGGCTGAAACAGGAGGTGGACACGCTGCAGGAGCATAAACGGGAGCTGCTGGCCTCTCCTTCTCTAGGGGAAAGTGGCGTGGCCGGCTTGCAGGAGAGGCTCTGGAAGCTGGAATCCAGCGCCCGTGAGCACGAGAAGGTCCAGAACCAGCAGGAAAACACCATCAAGCAGCTGGAGCAGGTGGGAAAGTCCTGTCCGGGCAGCGCCTTGGCCTAGGCTGGCTCCAGGGCAGATAGATCAGCGTTAGTAAGTCACAGCCTGGGAACCTCCCTCCCCTGCTCCTGAGCACCCTCCCCCCGCTTCCCACAGAACCTCTCAACTCTGTAGTCTGACGTTCGGGTCCAACACAGTCTAGACCTTTCCAGCCAGTCGGTGTCACCCCCTCAAAGAAGCTCCCACCCGTGCCACATTCACGGGTCATCTCCTTAGTTGTTTTCCTTTGTAATATCCACTATTGAGCACTGTCTATGGGCAAGACTTGGCCTTGAGTTCTCCACATGCACCTGTTGTGAATCTCCACCTTTTGTAGAATATGTTTCATCCCGTTTTACAGATGTGAAAGCTGAGGCTCTGAGATATGGAGAAAATGATGGCCATGTGATCTGAACTTGAGTCATCTGAGCACACAGAGCCTTCAATGCCTGCTGTGTGCACCCTTCTGGGGAAGCAGGGAGTTCGAGTCTTTGGGAAATACCAAAGGAGAATGAGGCAGGAATCTCAGATACCATAGTTTCCGTTACCTTCAACCAAGTACAGATAAATGTTTTGTCTGCTTGCTGATTTATATGTCTACCTCATGTCATGAAACATTTGAAGCAGCTTACAGAAGTGTGCTGAATAGAATAATTCTAAATCAAATGGTCTGAACCAGAAAAATACGAATTAAAAATAAACACCGAAGAGGGGGTAGGCTCAGTTCATATGTGATACAAGAAACCTATCTTCTTGGACACTTAATTTCTAAAATTTCTAGTGGCCAGAGAGCAAAAGGAAATAGGAGGGATATGTTTTTTTTCTTATTTCCAATTGAAACAAAAACAGATTTTCAAGCAGGTAGTAAGTCTTCAGACTGAGCTCTACAGACATCTCTAACATCAGATTTCATAAAAGGCAACTGTGTCTTTTTTTTTTTTTTTGAGACAGGGTCTCGCTTTGTGGTTCAGGCTGGCCCTGAGCTCAGCCTCCAACTCACATCACAGCAATCCTCCTGCCTCTGCCTCCCGAGTGCTGGGATTACAGGCGTGAGCCACCACGCCTGGCACTGTGGTGTGTGGTACTGGTTGCTGCTGGGCATGAGTCTCCACACCCAGTATGGTATGTGGTTACTGGGGATCGAACCCGGGTCCTTGCGCTTGGAAGACAGGCGCCGGAACCACTGAGCTAACTCCCCGGCCCCAAGGCAACTGTGTCTTAAAAGGCCGGGAACCCCTTATACGAGGAAATGTAACCAGGTGACATAAATGTGTGAATCTGATGGACTCTAAGCTGCTCCATGGAAGCCAAGGCACCAGCCCTTGCATCAACCTTTCCTCTCCGCAGTACCACTGGGTGGAGCATTCTGAGTGTGCTGGGTGTGGAGGACCAGGGTCTGAAAAAATCTTGGATGCCATTTAAGGAGCAGTAAAGAGAACAGAGCTCCTTTCTTCGGTTGACTGTGTTTATCAGGTCCTTCTTGTTAGGCTTTGTGTAATATTGCTGTAGACAGGACCTCCCTATGTTTCCAGGCCCTCTCTGGGTTATGAGTATACTGAACTTGCTGATCTGCTCGTGGGAGAAGAGCTGGGGAGAGGTTGGGAAAGTCCTGGTGGAAGAAGCGTCATTTCCCAAAGCCGAAAGATGAGAGCTGACCAGAATTGAGTGAGTGAGAGTCCCAGGCAGGAGGATCAGCCTGCACACTGGCCCTGTGTGTGGCTAGAAAGTCGTGTGACAGTGAAGGATCCAAAATGTGATCACATCCAGACAGGGTCTTTGAGGCCACTCACTGTCTACATGACCTTCGTCCCGCCCCTGCTTTCTCTAGCCTTCTGTCTCCTCCTCTGGAGTGAAATATGGAGCCTGTCAAACCCTAGGCTTCCTCCAGCGCCAGCCCTGAGTCTGTGAAGAGCTGTGTGGAAGTCAGATGCCTGCGCAGGTCTCTGAGGGATGCAGAGGGTTGGACCACGTGGTGTAGCCAACCTGTGTTATATAAACGAGCAAGAATTTAGCAAGTGGGCCAGAGATTTAGCTCAGTGGTTCCAGCGCCTGTCTTGCAAGCGCAAGGACCTGGGTTCGATCCCCGGTAACCACATACCATACTGGGTGTGGAGACCCACTCCAGCAGCAACCAGTACCACATACCACAGTGCCAGGCGTGGTGTCTCACACCTGTAATCCCAGCACTCGGGAGGCAGAGGCAGGAGGATTGCTGTGATGTGAGTTTGAGGCTGAGCTCAGGGCCAGCCTGAACCACAAAGCGAGACTCTGTCTCAAAAAACCTAAAAAATTAAAAAAAAAAAAAAAACTTAGCAAGTGCTCTGGGAAATGGCTTTAACTCTGAAGGTACTGCCTGGGGCACCTCTCAGGGCTTGGAAGCAGACGTGCAGCGCGGCCTTGGGGACTCAGAAGTCTGCGCTGCTTCCTAGGCTGACTCGACAGTTCTCTGCACTGTGAACTTCCTCACAGCCTCGTGCTGCATGGTGTCCTTGTGGATATTTATTGGTTGCAATATAGCCCCTTTTCCCAGGGAATTTTATGTTAACTCATATAAGCTTGACACAAATGATATTGCAGATGTCAGGAGTGTCGAAGAGACGAGAAGAAAATGAAAAAGAAATATATGACATTTACTTGCTTAGCTCCTCATTTTGATTATCTTCCTACAACGTCAGTCACTTTAGGGGAGGGAAGAAGGAAGGCGGCTGACACGGACCTGAGCCTACTTTGAGCTGCGGACTGTGGCCAGGGCTGTGTGCACTGTCCCTTCACTTTAGCCCTGGACAACGGGAATAGTCACAACAATTTCAAAGATCACGCTCACCCCCCTGACTTACTTTCCTTCTTACAGGAAGTGGCTGTGAACATCTGGAGCAGGGAGAAACTCAGGGTTCATCTTAAGAATATTGAGGGTCCTGAGGCTGTAGCTAGATGCCGTGGGTGAGCGGGATGGACTCGTCATATCTGCTCTGACTGTGGGAAGGAAGGGGACAGCCTTGGGGCTGCTTAGCTACCGCTTCAGACCCTCCAGGGTGCCTGAGGATTATGTGATCCTTGTCCAGGCAGGAAAAAAAAAGGCAGTGGAGTGAGGGTACTGAGGATAAAGAGGAGGGCCACAGAGTGGCAGTGGCCACCCTCATCCACACTTCCTGTCCTTCCTGTCCCCAGCTCCGCCAGCGATTCGAGCTGGAGATCGAGAGGATGAAGCAGATGCACCAGAAGGACCGTGAGGACCAAGAGGAGGAGCTGGAGGACGTCCGTCAGTCCTGTCAGAAGCGGGTGTGTGCACCGTGGGTGGGGGAGGAGCCAGGGCTGGGGCTGGGAGATCTTTCTACAGACCTCTGGGGACCTTAACTCCTTAGGCACTTTCAAGAATCCAAAAGTGTCTACGGTAAGGAAAATTCTGGACCTTCTAGAAGCTTCTGGAGCTTTCCGGCACAGTCACTACCCGTAGCCCTTTGTGTAGTGGCCTGTCCCTTGTGAGGATCACAGGGACTGAATGTCAGGCAGGGTTGCTTGTCCTATCTTCTTTCCACCTCAAATCATTTCTCACTTTTTATCCAAGCTCTCTGCCAGTGGTCCCAACACCATCTAAGAAAGCTATAAACTTTGGCTATTTTTCCACCTAGGAACCATTGTCACTACTCTTTTTTTTTTTGAGACACATCACAGCAATCCTCCTGCCTCTGCCTCCCGAGTGCTGGGATGACAGGCATGAGCCACCATGCCCAGCACTGTGGTATGTGGTACTGGTTGCTGCTGGGCGTGAGTCTTCACACCCAGTATTGTATGTGGTTACCAGGGATCGAACCCAGGTCCTTGCGCTTGCAAGACAGGCGCCGGAACCACTGAGCTAACTCCCTGGCCTCTTCACCTTTATTGTAGCATGACCGTCCCTCTCTCCCACTTCACCACCCTGTGTCTGTGAACATCAGGGGGAACTGTTCTCTGAAAAGCATTGCAGAAAATGTGGTCTATTATTTTCAATGTTTTGCAAGATGTTTAGCATTAGAAGAACAGTCTTCTAAAAACAGATAAGAGCAGAGTAATTTTTTTTCTTTCTTCTGAAGGAATATATTTGAAGTAAACTTCCTTTCTGTAGCAGTGACCATCAGTCAGCATTTTTCTTTCCCTGGGTCAGGAGGCGGAAACCCCGTCTCTGCTCGGCCTCCTTCCCGGAAAGAACACAAATCTCTGGTTTGTTCCAAGAGTGCTTTGGAGTTATGGCGCATGGCCCAGGGTTACAATGAGTTGGCGAAGTGAGCTGGACCTGTCTGGAGCTTCTCCATAAACAGATTTATAAAGCGAGAGAGTGGTCAGGCAAAGGCGTTTTTCTCCTTATGAGAGACGCTAACATTGACTTCACATTGTGGTGGCTGCTCTGTCTGGCCTGTCCCTCACAGTGGCAGGAAATCAATTTTTAGTAATCTGGGGTATGCTGCAGCCATGTGGGGTGGCTGAAAGATTGTGAGTGAGAATCCTAATGCCCTCAGCATCACCTGATTTCAGAGCATGTGCTTTGGATGCTCCCTGGGACTTAGTGTGCCTGTCTGGGAAATGGGCTCAGCAGTGCCTCAAGGTGGATAAAATGGAGTTGGATAAAATGCTGCAGCAGGTAGAGTTCTATTCTGTCGTGGGACTTCACAGTCAGCCCTGGGCTTCCCGTGACTGACCAGCCCTCCCTGTTGTTCCCTCGCTCCCTAGCTTTTAGGTCCTGGAGTCCTCCCTCAGACAGACATCCCTCCACTTGCCAGGGCAGCTTTTGTAGAACAAAACCACAAACGCCCCATCTCCCCTGCCCTCCTCCCCCCTTGCCTTGTGGGATCTGTCCTCCTAGCACTTGTTGACCCTGTACGTGCATCTGCCCTGTGTGCCCACAGCTCCGACAGCTGGAAATGCAGCTGGAGCAGGAGTACGAGGAGAAGCAAATGGTGCTCCACGAGAAGCAAGATTTGGAAGGACTGATCGGAACCCTGTGTGATCAGGTAAGGGGCGCTGTTGGCCTGCAGTTGGAGGACACCAGCCTGCCTCCGTGCCCCGTAGAGACGGATCCTGAGGGACCAGCTGGAGAGAGGTCTTGTTCAGGCTGCAAGAAGGGCCGGGGAACAGGCCTTTCAGTGACGAGAGCAATGGGATAAATTCAAACCATAATTTGAAGGGCATTGAGGGCAATGTGCCTCTTTTTGTAATGTATTTTAAAAACTGAAGCGTCCATCGTGTATTTCCATCGCACCTCGGATAGGCAGTTCTTGCTCTAGCAGGGCGAGTGTGAACACAGAGCGCTCATGGGTGGCCTCATGAAGACAAGGCTTTTGCTAGACATGGGCAGGCTCAGAGCCAGGCTGAATGCTGGCTGGGTCTTCTGTCTCCATAGTTTAGGGTGAGTTACTTAACCACCCTGAGCTTCATTGTGGGGATTTTGCCATCGCTGAGTGTTCGGCACTGCAGCACTATAAACATTTTGAGAGTGACCCCTTGGGTGGTGAGCAATGGCCTGTCATTGTAGGAAGTTGAGCAGCAGCCCTGGCTTCTACCCACGTGATACCAGTAGTGCCCTCCAGTTGTGACAGTTGGAAGTGTCTACAGAGATTGCCAGATGTCTGCTGTGGACAAAAATCAACTCCCTCCCTGTAGAGAGCTGCTGCTAGACCACAAGTGGCCGGCAGAGTTCAGGGACAGTGCTGAGTTCAGATGTGGGAGGCATCGCTCCTCCACCTCCATCTTCTCTTCCCCGCCTGGGGGCTGCTGGGTGAAATCCCCACAGCAGAGCGCAGTGCCCGGGGCTCCCTCGGTTTCTCTTGAAGCATCGCTTGGGAGTATCGTAAAGCATGTGTTCACATGCATGTCATGTTTATTAATTGGGAATGGCTTCGTTGTTAATAACCTTCTCGAAAGTTGTTCACTTCATTCCAAAGGGAATGTAGCTGCTCCACATAGTCATTCAGGCAGCCAGGCCTTGAACTAAATAAATGCTCATTATATATTTAAAACTAAATGGAGCGAAGTAGTGTGCTTGAGAACAGGGCAGCCTAAGCGGCGTGTGAGAGAGAAGTTCAGGGAAGCGGTAGCCATTGAGCTCTGGCTTTTCTGGATTTCTAGCAGGGCGTCTGGGTTGAGTTCAGAGCCACTGAATCGCTCTCCTTCAGTATTCATGCGAGACGGCACAGCCAGCTCCTGGAGTGACAGTCTGGAGTCCCTGGGAGAAGTTGGACCTCGGTCGTCACCGTGCATTTCAGCACGTGGTGTGGGTCTCTGGAGAGAAAGGGGTCAGGGCTGAGTGGGCCGTGGCTAATGGCAGAGACCGGAATAGCACCTATGGGGCCCCGGCTTCCAGACCCAGAACTGCAAAAACAAAACGGAAACCACAAAAACAGTTTTTATCCATGCTGCTAAAATAAATTTTACATGAAACGGGCACCTTCAATGAATCAAATGCCAACTTTGTGTTTGTCACCAAACTGGAGGCTCTATAATAAACAGTTGTACTGAGTGGATTTTCATCATCTTTGTTATGACCTCTGCCAAGCCCATGGAAAAGTAGGAAGAAGAATGAATGTTTATGCAAGGAGCAACCAGGGCAATAGAAATGAACAGTTAGCAGTGTTTGACTCGGTGTTTTTAGGAAAACAGAACCCTTCAAGGCCCTTTGGTGGTCCCTTGGTGGCCCTCCCTAATCTCCTGCTCCTTTCTCTCCTCCTTTCCTGCCTCCTTTTCCCAGAGGAAACTATGCTTCTGAGGTCTGGGGTGTGTAATTCCCGTGTATATGTATTTCAACTTTAATCATATACAGACCATAGGATTTTGTACTTTGTCCCCATTCATGCTGTTTTTGAAATTAGTTCATGCTAATAATTGTAGCTCCAATGTATCCATTTACCTGCCACAGAGTATTAATATTAAAAAACCCCTTAGTTTTCTATTGGTGTATATTTTCTAGTTTGTACTTTTACACACAAACTGTCTTATGTAGTTATATATATCTCACTGTCCAGGGAGAGCTTCCCCAGCGTGTGGGGCTGGAAGAGGAGTTGCTGGCTCCCAGAAATGCATAATATTGGAAGTACTAACATCATCCAACTATCACTGCAGGTGGCGGTGGCATTTTCTTCCACCACCAGTGGTGTCTGGGGCTTTATCTCCGCATACCCCACCACACAGTGTGTGCTGTAAGACGTTTGGGTTTGATTCCAGCCATTGGGTGTCGAACGGTCCCACATGTCCCTGTTCCCTGGTGACCCTGTGCACATTGTGTGTTCACTGCCGTTGTCTCATGCAAACTGACTATTTCATTTGTAGGCTTTGTCTTTTTTTCCCCCTGTAAATTATTTATGATTCTTTTACCAGATGCAAATCCTATTTTTGGTAATATAGCTTGCAAATGTCTTCTGCCTCTGAATAATTATTCCATTTATTTACAGTGTTCTTCACTCACTACAGAGTTTATAGTGGCCCTATTAATCAATTTTTATGTGTTTTTCTATTTTAAGATTGCTTTCTCTGATTTCAGATTTTATCATATTTCTTAAAGTCCTAAAGTTTTGTCTTTGATAGCATTAGGTTTTTATTTAGGTTTTATTTGGCTGTGTTGTGTGAGGTAGAATCTCCTTTTTCTTGATTGGGATAATCTTCATTTTATTTCTTAAATATTTTTCCTACAGTTTTCATTTCTCTATGAGTGTTTACTGTCTCCCCATTCTAGTTCACTGACTTATCTGCCTCTTCCTACACAATGTAGTCATCCTTTTTTTCGATTCTATTTTTGTAATGCTGGGGATTGAACCCAGGACCTCATGCATCCTAGGTGAGTACTCTTCCACTGAACCACACCCCAGCCTGCATCATAAAACTTTAATGGTTCAGTTTCAATAACATGTGGAGCATCTGGTCTTGTTAGTCCGTAGGTTGACTTGTCTTCTTGGTCTTCTGCTCCATTTTCATCTTTTAAGGATTCGATGGTCTGAGGCAGTAGCTCAACAGGAGAATCCTTTCCTAGCATGCACAAGATCCTGGGTCCGATCTCCAGTACCACACACATTAGAGAAGCCTCTTTAACAAAACTTGATGTGATTTTCTTTGGAAATGTATTGATTTATTACTTGAGAACAACTGATTTTTTAAAAGTTAAACCATGGTATTTCTTATTTTCTTATGATATTCAGTAATGTTCCATTATTTTTATCCTTACAGGTCTTATACTTTGTTATTAGATTACTTTTAGGGACCTGTAGTTTCCCATCCAAGTACTAACCAGGCCCAACCCTGCTGAGCTTCCGAGATCAGACGAGATCGGGTGCATTCAGGGTGGTTTGGCCATGGATGAGACCTGTAGTTTCTATGGCTGTTGTGACTAGAATTTTCTTGTATTCTGTTTTTCACTTAGTTTTTGTAGCAGTGGGGAGGATCATTGGTTATATTGACTTTATTCAATAGCCAGCAGATTTTATGAACTCCCTGCTTTAATATTTTACCTGTAGATTCTTTAGAGTTTTTATGTTTATAATTTACTGTTTAAAATAAGAACCGTTTTGCCTCTTATCCACACATTGAATCATAGAGAAGTTTAAATTTCAAGATTTTTTTTTTCTTTTTCTTTCTTATTTTATTTCATGGGCCTGGGCCTCCAGCACAAGGCTCAACGGTGGAGATTGCTGGCCTCATCTGCTCATTCCTGACCCTTATGGTCCCATCTGTGAGTTTATCAGATATCTATTTGCCCTGTTTTTGATAAATAATTCCAGTCAGGTTAAATTAGTCTTTTCCTCCTGTAGTTTTCTAATAGTTAACAAAGGTTTGCTGAATGTTTTAATGATTTTTAATTGTCTTATGACTGGTCTCATTCATCCATTAATGCAGTGTATTGTATTTGAAATATTACAGCGTACCGTGAAGTGTTTCCTAGGTAAATCTTACTCCATCCAGATGCATTTTAATATATTGTTCTATTGCATCACTAATATTTTTTAGGATTTTTGAAAATAGGATCAGAAGTAGGATTTTTAAAATAATTTTCTTTACTTACAATATATTTGTCTAGAGTTGACCTATCCCCATGTGTTTACATTTAACTTTGTTTTTTTTCTTAAGGTTTTTTGAGACAGGGTCTTGCTTTGTGGTTCAGGCTGGCCCTGAGCTCAGCCTCAAACTCACATCACAGTAATCCTCCTGCCTCTGCCTCCCGGGTGCTGGGATTACAGGCGTGAGCCACCACGCCCGGCACTGTGGTATGTGGTACTGGTTGCTGCTGGGGTGAGTCTCCATGCCCAGTATTGTTATGTGGTTACCGAGGATTGAACCTGGTCCTTGTGCTTGCAAGACAGGCACTGGAACCATTGAGCTATATCCCTGGCCCCACATTTAACATATTTTTAAATAAAATTTGAGACTTGTATTTCTTAAAAATTGAAAATAGACTATAAACCTATTTGGGAGAATAGATAAATAGTTTCTCTTTGGGGAAAGATAAATATTTACTGTCTCAAAGTTCTAGAATCACGACGGCACCAATTCAGATATTTTTCCTCTTCCTTAAAGAGTTAATTTTGACTAACTAATCTATTTCTAGCATTTATTCTTCTGTTTAATGTTCAGGTAGGCTGACAGACTATTTCCTTATTATTTGCAGAGTTCTATCATATCAGAACATTGACTTTTTAAATCACAATATTGTCTACTTTTGACATTTTGTCAGCGATAGATTTGCTAGAGATTTGTCTAAGAATCTTATGAAAGCGCCAACTTTTGTTGCTTTGACTTTTAATAAAAAATTAAATATTGGATTAAAATTATCCACCTAGTTTAAAGGAAGCACACACACACACACACACACACACACACACACACACACACACACACATTTAGAAAGATGCATAAGAAAGATCTTACAGGCAAACTAACTGAAAAGAGAGACACTATTATTGTTTCCTTTTCTTCTCCTGTCTGTTAGTCTTTTGTTCTCATTTTCTTTTCCTTCTCTTTTATGTCTGCTTCCTTTTACATTAGTCTTTTTTTCCATTAGTATTTTGTTCTAGGTTCAATGTTGAAAATTTTAATGTAGTTTCAATATTTCTTATTCCATCAAAATCCCACATTGTCCTCAACAACTTTAAACTAAAAAAAGAAAAAAAATGGTTGTATGTCTATGGTTAACACAATGCCCTTTCTTTGCATTCTGCATTTTGTCATCCTTACAGGCTGAGTTTGATCCTGTCTCTTGTGCTTTTTTCTTTCAACTTGTAGATTATTCACAAATTACATTTTGAAGTTTACTCATATTTGGAATTAACTTTTAATGTTAATTTTTAAGTTAAAGACATTTCAGGTAGATAAGATACTGGAATGTCTAATATTTTTCTTTGAAATTGTTAGGATCACTTTGTTTTCCCAGTTTATGGTCAAAGTTAAGAAGCTACTTCTCGCCGGGCGTCGTGGCTCACGCCTGTAATCCCAGCACTCGGGAGGCAGAGGCAGGAGGATTGTGATGTGAGTTTGAGGCTGAGCTGAGGGCCAGCCTGAACCACAAAGCAAGACCGTGTCTCAAAAAAAAAAAAAAAAAAAAAGAAGAAGCTACTTCTGGAAAAGAACACAGAAGTGTCTGGGGCATAAGGTTCTATATATGGCGTACAGATAAGGCTTTTATTTTTTTATTTTTATTTTTATTTTTTTTTGAGACAGGGTCTCACTTTGTAGTTCAGGCTGGCCATGAGCTCAGCCTCAAACTCACATCACAGCAATCCTCCTGCCTCTGCCTCCCGGGTGCTGGGTTTACAGGCATGAGCCATCACACCTGGCACTGTGGTATGTGGTACTGATTGCTGCTGGGCGTGAGTTTCCACCCCCAGTATTGTATGTGCTTACTGGGAATTGAACCTGGGTCCTTGTGCTTGCAAGACAGGCGCCAGAACCACTGAGCCAAATCCCCGGCCTCAGGCTTTTAAATTTTGATTTGGATATGACATGTGGATATGAAACTATAAACCATAACTGAACAGTTTAAAAATACATAGCCATCGTTTTTTAAAATATCACACCCTGGAGCTCCAGTGGTGCAATCGGTTAGCACGCGGTACTGATATAAAACATCACATCCTGTTAGCTTTCAATTTTATTTGCTTAAGCTATTGCTAAGAAAATCCTTTTGCATTCTTAATATGATTGTGAGTTTTCCAAACTTTGTTAGTAAATGTTATAGTTTCTCTTCTTATATTAACTAGCTGCATATTTAGGTGCTCTGAAGTTTCATATTTTATTTCCTTGGCAGATTGCTTGGTAACCATACACTGTCTCTCTTTTCAGTTAGTTTGCCTGTAAGATCTTTCTTATCCATTAGTTTTTAGTCTTTCCAAATGTGTGTGTGTGTGTGTGTGTGCTTCCTTTACACTCGGTGGATAATTTTAATCCAATATTTAATTTTTTATTAAAATATTAAAAAACATTTTTATTTCCTATGCAACTCATATTTTTCAAGCCTTGGTTTCCTCATCTGTAAAATAGTTGGATTATCCCTAGCAGTATTTCCAAATCAGACTTTAATAGTGCTTTGAGAATTCTTTTGTCAATAAATTTTTAACAACCCCCTCAACAGTTTGTCTTTATGATAGATGGCGAAACAATTGAGGTTCGAATGTAGTTTCCTACAAAAACACTAAACATCATTTAGATTTATTGGTTAATTATTCACTATCTTTATCCAAATTTGAATCTTTGTGCTGCAAAATGGGAACTCTTAGAGTGACATTTATTTCCCATTAACCTAATGAGCTTTCTACAACCCCCCCACCTTCCTCTCCTGTAGCGCAGTTCATTATGCGGGGAAAGATGAGTTGGTCTGAGATTTTTGTTGTGAATTTTTGTTTGCAAGGCTCCCTGCGGAAGGGACACACTGCCAACAGTTTCAAACACTCTCTGGCAACAAAGAGTGTAGAGTCGGAGCCATCCCTGCCATGTGGTCAGTGCTAACACCAGGGAACGTTCCTGATGCCAGCTTCCAACCACAAGAGAATGAGAGGCACTTTAGGGCATGTGTGGAGGAAACACAGATGCAGGTACAGGGCTGGAGCACAGCGCACTCACTGCTGGGAGGTGTACTGTGGTAGAAAGCTAACTCCGGAGTAGACTGGTCTGGACGCAGATAGCCGTTCCTCTGAGCATGCTGTCAGCATGGTCACAGACTTTCAGGCCAAATCCCTTCATCCACTTGGTGCCCACGTGCCTTCTCCACTTCAGTCTTACCAACCGTACCTCCGCGTCTCCATGACACCGTTCTCTCCAGGGCCTTGGATAACTGTTCTGTTATCCTGCCCCCTCCTGGGCTTTCACACCATTGTGGCAGCTTCCCAGCACCCCCATCTCTGCTCCTCTTTTCATCCAGGAGATCTGGGTTCATATCCCAGCTCGGCCACTTCCTTGCTGCGAGCTCTTGAGTGAGTGACTTTACTTCTGCCTGCTGCAAAACAGGAATCACACACACCGTGTAGAATCATCATCATATTAATAATATCAATATCTACTAAATGTTTAGAATAGTCCATGAAACTTAGAATCTTTTCCATAAGCGCAAACTCTTCCTATTTTTATAAGGGCAATAATAATAATGATGTCTATTTTTAAGTGATTGTCACAGGAGTTAAATGTAATAACGTGACAAAGAGCCTGGCACAACGCCCAGCTCTACTCTAGGTTTAGTCTAGCAGATTGTGTGTGTGTGTGTGTGTGTGTGTGTGTGTATGTGTGTGTTGTTAGACCAACATTTTAATTTACCAAACCAAGAATACATCTGAGAAAATGAAGCTAAGTTCTAAGACCCAATTCATTTTTCAAAGGATTCCAAACTGACACTAGAAAAACAATAATGCCAAATCGGCAAAAACATATTCTAGGTCGCCAGACAATACTCATAATCCTTTATATTTGCGAAGCACTTGACGGCATACAAAATGCTTTGCGATCCATTATCACACATGATCACTGTCTTCTCTAAACACGGAAGACAGGGATTTCTTTTAACCTCTCTTCTTGTAGACAGGGAAGCTTGGAGCCAGACAGAAGGTGTGACTGAGCTGAGGTTCCTGCCACCAACAAGGGGCAGGCTGGCATTTAAAGGCAGGGCCACACTGTCCTCAACACCATGTTCTTTTGGGAATATTGTGGGCTTTCTGGGCATCCTGGGAAGTGGTTAACATTTGGTGTGGAAGAGT
This sequence comes from Petromus typicus, assembly GCA_004026965.1. Taxonomy (NCBI): domain Eukaryota; kingdom Metazoa; phylum Chordata; class Mammalia; order Rodentia; family Petromuridae; genus Petromus; species Petromus typicus. The sequence continues at coordinate 71,203 of PVIR01003387.1, read as the reverse complement.
GAAGTCCCAGCTACAGAAATGCAGCTCCTGAAAGGAGCCACCTGTTATCTGTTTCCTTTGAAACTCCCCGATGGACGGTGCCATTTCCTTTCTGGAAGAGCCCGATAAAAGGGCTGTTTCTCTCGGGAGCACTTGCCTGCTGCTCCCACCTCGCTGGGACAGCGCGCTGTTGGGATTCTGTGTGGGGCTCCAGCATCTTTCTGTTTCTCCTTGGCTTTGTCTCCACCTGTACTGTGGGCCACCGGAAGCTGTGAAGTGTTCCAGGTCACCCTCCTTGTTCAATGACCCCGAAGTAGCTTCTTCACGGCCCATTGAATCACTGTCCCTGGAAACTCACATTTCTAGGAGGAGGGGCGTGTTCAGCTCTGGGAAAAACTCCTTCTGCAGAAAGTGATTTCATCTCTCCATCCTTAAACTCGCACAGTGACACGCTCCAGGGAAGGAACAGCATGGCTTAGATCTTGAAAAGGAATACAGTTGTTATTTGTTGAGGTGGGACATCTGTGCAGTGGGCACAGTTTGTCCTCCTTGTATGGCCTGTGCTGGTAGAGAAGCACCTGTGTCCCTCGTGTCTAGCCCCATGAATCTCATCCATACCTCTCCCAGTAGCACCCAGGCCACTAACGTGGCCTGCTCTGTCAGCCCATCGCTGCATGCCTGGCCAATTTTGACTTCCCCTGCAGAGCCTGGCCAGCAGGACAGAACGACTCTGGATCCTGAAGCTGTGATGAGAATCATGATACCAGCTCACACTTGCTGGGCACCAGTTCTATGCCAGGCACTGAGGCTGAGTTAATAGTTAATTTTCAGAGCAACTCTGTGTGGTTGGTGCTGTCTCATTTTGTAGATGGGGAAACAGAGGGTCAGAGAGGAGGATGGTCTCATGGTAGAGGTGGCAGAGGTGACAGGATCTGGGGAATTTAGACACTGGCCGCTGCTTTGCTAAGCTCACGGGCCTTCTCTTGTCTTTCAGATCGGGCATCGGGACTTTGACGTGGAGAAGCGACTGCGAAGAGATCTGCGGAGGACTCACGCACTACTCTCCGATGTCCAGCTCCTTCTGGCGACCATGGAGGACAGCAAGACGTCAGTCAGCAAGGAGGAGCTGGAGAAGGTGCACAGCCAGGTGGGTGTTGCTGGGTCCTCTTAGGATTGGGACTGGGAGGAGAGGCCCCCTCCATGAGGCACAGGGCCCTGGTTTTCAGAGACCTGCAGGGAAAGGGGCAATTTTGGATTGGGAACGCAGCATGGCCAGGCAGATGAAGATGAGGGTCTTCTGAAAGACTGAGGACACGTGATCTGCTCTTCTGAGCTGAGGTACAGTGTGTCCACCTCAAGGGCTGGTGCCCCAAAATGGATAAGCAGAGAGAGAGAGAGAGAGAGAGAGAGAGAGAGAGAGAGAGAGAGAGGGAGGAGAGAAGAGAGGAGAGAAGAGAGGAGAGAGGTTATATTTTGCATGCCACCTTCTCAGAGACAGGTTGTATTTTGCATTTCCCAGTGGACTGATAATATGTAGTTGGGCCACCTTCTCAAAACGGGGTGGAGGGGAGGGTGAATGTATATGTGTGTCAGAGAGAGCAGGGGAGAGACTGAGACCACCAGGGCTGGTAGGAGACAAATGCTAATAGCGCTGATGATGTAAACGCAGCTCCTATCAACAGCAGCAAGTACAAGCTAACAAGCTTGTTGAGCGAGTTGTCTGTTGCCCACTGGCTATCGCTCTCTGTGAGCCTATGCTCCAGTACCGGGTCCTCATTTTCTGCAGACATATGGTGTTCTCGGGTCAGTTGAGCATGGTGAGAACCGTCCCCTAACTCCGTCCTACAAGTGAGGTGCTGGGTGGCAGTGATCCGGGTGGTCCACACAAAGGTGTGCCTCTAGGAGATGGTGGGTCAGAATTTGAACCCAGCTGTTGTGGCTCCACCATCTGTGCCAGCCTTAGAAGTTCAGGTGCAACAGATAGACAGAGTGCAGGGGTGCAGGGCTAGGCCAGGAGCTGGACACCTCAGGAGACATGAGAAACAGGGGCTATTCCCCCTGCAGAGTGTGGTTCAGGGTGACCAGTGTCGAGAGCTGTGAGCTCCTGGGGCTGAAGAGCATAGCAGATGTGGCGCCGGGAGGGTTGAACTCTTGCATCTGGTGTCACGGTGGAAGCTGCGTACCTCCCTGGGAGAAGCTGTTCCTGTTGAGCTTGTGTGGGTCCTCCGCTCTCTTCTCACAATACCTTTCTGTTCTCCTCTTCCTGCTCCTGGACCTGCCATCAGTTCCCTCTGTAAAGGGAAACGTTTTAGATGGAGCTTATGCCCCTAACCTGAGACCATAAGAAACAACCTACCTACCTTCAAACTGAATTTCACCGGTTTCTTTATGAAAGCCTCATTTTCTGTCCCAGGATCAATCCGGGACACCAGCTTACATCTGCTGTCATGCCTGGCCATTGTCCTCCGGACAGGAATAGTTTCTCAGCCCTTCCCCTGGTCTTCATGACCTAGATGCCTTGGCACACTGGCCAGGTGCCCACAGAACGTCCTCTGGTCTGGTTTCATCTGATGGTTTTCTCAGTGTGAAGCTAGGTTCGTGGGTTGAGGAGAGGAACGCACAGAAAGGAAGGGCTGAGGCACCGGAAGCCAGCGGAGCCCAGGGCTCTCAGCTGACTCTGTCCTCAGTTCATTCTCTTTCCTGGCTTGTCCAGGCTTTTCCTGGCTTTGCAAAGTGTCCTGTGTGCTGGGAAGGCCCTCAGTCCCAGGAAAATTGTGAGTAGGGAGCAGTCATTCTGGTCTCCTCATGGCCACCTTGCCAGAGCGGGTCCCCAGTGCTTGAGTGTGTCCCTCAGTAAATCACTGTGAGATCTTCAAAGGAGGGAGGCTGGTCACAGTCATTTAACAGGGGGGAGATTCAATCCAGAGGTGGCTACTGATGTGCCCAGAGTAGCACAGCAGGAAGTGGCACAGCCCGCACTCCCAGACAAAACTCACGAACCTCAGTGCGCTGTCTGAAGTTTTTAGCCCCATCTTGCTGCCTCCTGCTCAGGGCTGACTGGGTGAGCAGGGACCACCTGGCTCCCTGGCTTGCCTTAGGTGGGCAGAGATGTGCAGACATGTGTGGCTGGGTGCCAGGCACCTTGAGTTTCTTACTTACCCATTTTCCATAGACTGTCCTTGATGTCACAGTGTTCAAATCTTCTTTCCCCCGCAGGTGAAATGAATGTAGTTGAAAAAGAACTGTGGTGCTTTTGCTTCTTTTTATTTTTAAAAAAGTATTCATGAGGCTCTTCCCTGTGCAGGGTTAAAATGTGTGTTCTGGGGAAAATAGTGGTATTTAATGGAGGCGCCTTGAGCTGAATCAAAGGGCCTTATTCTTCTGAAAGTCATCCTCCCCCAGTCTCTGCATCCGGCTCCTATCAAAGGGAATCTGCAGCCTTGGCTTTCCACTGCTGTTGTCATGGAAATTGTTATAAGGATGGGATCGCATGGACCAGAGGTCAGGGTACAGTTGCTTTGGCTCAGCACACGTGTCCCGGATGCCAGAGTCAGAGCTAATCAAATAAAGCAGCGGTGACATTCGGCATCGCGGCCTCTCCTCTCTGACGGACGCCATTTGTCCTTTGCCTGAAAGCTCTGGGCCGGACGCGGGAGAGCAGATGAGGAAAGGGAGGACGGGGAGTGAGTTAGCTTTGCTGCTGGCTGTTCTGAAGTGCCGGCTGTGGTGCTGAACACAGCGAGGTGCTTGTGTATCCAGAGGTATCTGAGCAGCGTCTACTTTGGGTCACGGTAGGCTAGGGACAAAGGAAGGCAGTTAACATGGGCTGGTACTCAGACAGATAGAAGTACAAATAAGCAGGGTAATCTCATACCTTAGATGGGATTTGAGGGGAAGTAAGCAAAGTGGTGGGGTAGGGAATTGTGGGGCGTTTCTTTCAGAGTGGGTGGTCAACGATGATACCTGCAAGGAAGAATAGGCAGAGACTGCCACAAAGAGGGCCTGGGAGCTTAGGATTTTACTCCCAGGGCTAAGAAGCCAGTGGCATATTCTGAGCCAAGCATAGCAGAATCTGATTTCAGGCTTTTGATTTTTATTTTGAGACAAGGTCTCCCTAAGTTGCCTGGGCTGAGTTGGAATTTGGCAGTCCTTTTGCCTCAGCCCTCCAGAGTGCTGGGATTACAGGTGAATACCACCACATGGCAGCTCCATTCACGGGTTAGAGGCTTGCTTTTCTGGAGGAGGAGTCCAAGAGGGCATGCAGGGATACCCTCAGGAGGATAACGTGTCGAGAGTGCTGACAGGCCTGGAAGCGGTAAACCTGAGCTCATTCGGAAGCGATTGCACCTGCAGATAAGATTTGGTTAGTCAAACAGCACATTATTGCACGTAATCCTTGTCCTAACCCCAGGAGGTGAATATTCTTCAGTTGGACCCATTTACCCAGAAAGGAAGCAGGCTCAGAGTTTGAGTGCTTGATCACAGAGCACACAGCCAGGCAAGTGTGGAAGCTGCGAATGCCAGCTCCTGCTGCTTGGTCTGCCTCGTGTGGGTCCTACGGAGATTTATCAACCACCTACTGTGTGCCAAGATTTTTTTTGGTGCCTTATGGACACTCAAAGTTGATTGTCCATTAGAAAACTTGAGCAGCAGTTAAAAACCCTCGATTCCTGTACCCCAGTCCATATATATATATTTATATATATATAATATAAAAATATATATAATATATAAATATATATAATATTAAAATATACATAATATAAAAATATACATTATATATAAATATATAATATATGATTATATATAATATATAAATATATATAAAACATATATATAGTCATAAATATATATAGTCCATATATATAATATATATATAACAGCTACATCTGGAGCTTCTGACACTGTTCTTAGAACCTGCCTTTGGGAACCAGGGGCACCCCTTATCCCACAGGACACCCTTTCAAGTTGGGCAGCTGGGGGTCCATTCTGCAGATGAGGACGCTTGACAACAAGGTGATGTTTGTGTGACAGATGTTAACCCTGTCTGTCTTATAGTGAGCCGAATTTTGAGTCAAGAGAAACAGTTCCAGGACTCGTTCATTTTGTGACCTTCAAGCAAGGTGACCTCCTCTAGGCCTTTTCCTGAAGTAGGGTGTTGTCGCCATTTCACTCAGGCTCACCTTTGGTGAGGGAAAAGCTGTGCAGAAATCTGCAGTGAGGCCTCTGCAGGTCGCCCCTGCGCTGGCGGATGACGTCATGGCGGTGATGATGGGGGAGGGGAGGCATTTGAACGCACCTGCTTGGGAACTCGTTCATTCCGTGCACGTTCTTTACTCTGGGTGAGCAAGGGGCCAGGCTTCAGGGACAAGGAGGAGCCGACAAGGTCTCTGCGTTGGAGGCGATCCCAGGCCACTGAGAAGCGGACCTAGGAGCAGCCTGTAATAGGCCAGGGGTTGACTCTACTGGAAGAACAGTTGCGTTTGACTAAAGAGCGAGTACTTGATGTTGCTTTGGGAGAGGAACTGGTCACTTTACCTCTTTTTAAAGGTAAATTGCTGGTCAGGGGAGACAGATATGGGCCTTCTAGGAAGAAGCCACAGTACATAAAGAAATGGGAGCACCAGTGACGGAATGTATATGTACGTTCAGCCCAGCATGGCCTTTCTGGGGTACTAGGTGCTCAGGAGGTAAGGATAGAAGGGATAATGCCAGGAATAGCAGCTAGAACCAGCTTAGGATTTGGCTGAATTTATCCTAAAAGTAACAGGGAGTAATGGAAAACTGTTGGACAGGGGAAGATACCACGGGAAGCGTTTACAAAAACATGGCAGGATTGTAATGTCCAGTACGAGACCCTGGATGTGCTGAGTGTCAGGCTCAGCTGGGACTATGGGTGCTCCTTAGACAGAGTATCTCCTGTCCACACGCGCAGGCTCCCTGCAGCCCATCGCTCCAACATCTGGAACCCAAGTGAAGTGTCTGGTTCTTTCCATCCATTTTGTTTCCCTGGAAACTGTGGTTGTATCTCAGGGAAAACTTTCGGTGAAAACCCTCCTGGTAAGACACAAGGGACTCCCAGAGGCCGCAGAGAAGCGTTACATCTGCAGGGTTCAAATCCCAGGTCTGCTAGTCAATAGCACTGTGAGCTCAGGCAAGAAATCCTGCCTTTCAGAGACCATGATTTCTGAACTATTAGGGGCTGAATACTTTGGCTGATTAGGTTGGTATATGGAGCACCAGAGCCTGAAAGAACTCTCTGAACCACAAACTCTGAGATCACCTTTAAAGCTAGAATAGACACTTTCCCTTGGCTTACCCCTCCCCCAAATTGGCGGATGGAAGGTGTTGGCCTCCGGGCACAGGATTTTCTAAGACCTCCTGGAACAGGTGAGTGAAGCAAAGGGTGGGGTCAAGCTCCTGACACTTGTTCTTTCTGAGCCAATTACTAATTAATTCCCATGGAACGTTGCCACTGGAAACAAACTAATCTGGAGACAGAAGCAATCCCACAACCAAGATACATAATTGAGATAATCGCCGCACATAAATAACATCTGTGAGTAGCAGATGCTAGCACCTGCTCCAAGGAAAAGTGGAGGAAGATGCCTGCTTGGGGGCACTGGTTGGTTACTTGGTCGGGTTTCGGTTTGATTCATGCCTTTGACCTTGGTCTCCTCCCCAGAGGAAACATCATGTTATTTACTTGTTGTTAAATAGAGAAAGATTTGCACTCAACTCTTTTACTTGTTTGCATAATTCATATGGGGAACTGAATTCATCTCTTGATGCTGTCATCGAAGCTGTCACCAAGCCTCAGTCACTGTTCGCCCCTAAATAGCTCCATGGTTCCTCCTTCCTCCCTCTCGCTGCCCTGGCCTTTATCTCTTGGATTTCTCTCAGGTCCACTGGCTTTTGGTCTTGTCCACACAATCTTTCTACCACCTGATATTTGGAGAGAAAATTTTGAAATACAGATGGTATCTTGGTCCTTGTATTTAAGATCCTTAAGCAGCTCCCGGTTGCTCTTAACATACAATCCACATTCTTTTGTTTTGACCTGTATGATGCAGAATCCTCTTCCCATGTTGGTGTCCCCCACACCTGTTCCTCCCTTGTCACCTCTGCCTGAGTTGTGTTCTCTGAGGGGCTCTGGTCTCTACCCTAAGCTCTTTCTAGGTTGCTGGAGTATCTGTGTGTCCTCTGAAGTTGAGTTTGGGTATCTGATCCTGGGGTCCTTTCTGGCTCCCATAAACTGGGGTAAGACCCCCTCCAACACCTTTCTCTTGAAATTAGTGCTTCATGTCATGTATTTTCTTTATGGCTCCTTGAAGGCAGGGACTGGGAACAAGTAAGACTTGTCCAGGGTCCAAAGTCAACTGGAGATGGAACTGTGATTTGAACTAGGACATCTGATTGGTTAACCGGTACCCCCCATGCAAGCAGATCTCTGATTGGCTGCCACTATCTCAGGGCCCTCTGTCTCTCTCTGAAGGCCTGGGTGCTCCATTCTGTATGGGTCTGTGACTTGCTTCCTGTGATCACCCAGGTGCAGCCAGTGGCCTGGTGCCTCTGCCTCACCATGTGCTCCCAGAGTGATTAAGGCACAACCGGAGGCCTCCATTAGTGCCCAGAAGACTGATTACCCCGGATCCATCCTCAGCACCCTTAATTGGGACATTTTTCACCATGTGTCACCTCCGCTTCCATGAAATGCTGGAAATAATGAGTATGCTCTGAGCAGCTGACCCTGACAGGAGCCCATGGGTGAACAGGCACCTGGGGACCACGGCTCCTCCCTCAGCCAGAATCCTGGGACAGGTGGCTTTGTTTGGGAATTCATTTGGAGAGACTTTATTTTTTTTCTTTAAAGATTATATTGGAGGAAATTGATTCGATATTAACATAACCTTATGAGGTTATGGAAATAAAGACCACACCATAATTGGCTCAAAACATGGTAATCACAGTCCTGTTCACCCCACAAAGATTGACACTATCGAGGCTAAGATGAATTGAAGGTAGGGAAGGCAGTTCAATCAAAGGCAAGAAACATCATCTTCTCCCTGAAAGGACGCGCTGAGCAACCATGGGGCCCAGTCCTGCAGAACAGTCACTGGCCCAGTGGGCTCGTAGGATCCTGTAGCGCTGCTCATGGGAGTGTTGACTGTACACTGCCAGGCGTGGTGTCCAACGCATCGAGGCTGTACACTAACTCGGATCATCTGCTACTTCCGGTCCACATCCAGAGGGTACAGGGGTGGGGGATAAAACTACCAAAAACAAGTGCTTGGTGCCCCACTAGGGCCTGGCTGGTGGGCTGACGAGGAGGCTGACCTTTGTTGTGCTTGACGGACACTTGTGTTCGCTGTGGATTCTGGCTGTGATGCTTAGAGCAGAGACTGGCCTCCAGCTGGTACTGCCACGTGGCTTTCCAAAGTATACGTGGCCATTTCTGTCTGGCTAATGTTATTCAGACCGCAGGGCCCCTGACCCCGGCTGGTGTTTGGTGTGATTGTTGGTCATCTTTGCCTCTTAGCCGTGTGGGAGGAGGGCTCTTTATGGTTCTATTTTGCATCTTCCAATGGACTGATAATATGTAGTTGGGCCATCTCTCAAATCACTTCAGCCACTTGGATAGCTACTTTTGCCTCCTGGACGTACGTCCCCATTTTTCTCTGCAGTTGTCTGCACTGGTTTTAGTGATTTGCAGAATATTTCCACTGGCCACCCATTCTACTGGGTAAGCCCAAGCCCAAAGCAAATGTTCCCTCCTACTTGTTGGCTTATTTTCCTAGTGATGTCCCTTCTTGTGGGAGTGCCTTTGATGTTGATTGGACTAATCTTCAGTTATAGACATCTTGGAATTCAGGGACCAGTGGGTCCTGCTCTGCTAAACAGTGGTTAAATGAGCGCTGGAGCCCCGGTAAAGTCCTGGACCCAGGCGCATCCTCCTGGCAGGGTATAATTATCTGCACAGTCATCTCTGGGGCTCCCAAGCTGTCTTTTTATAAAGTGAGGGAAATTGTACCTGCATAGGTTGTTTCCAGAGCTTGTGTTTGTGTGTATATGTATTTAGTTTGGTTTTAGCAAAATAACTGCCTTGTAGAGGAAATATTTCATGGGAACATTTTCTGCCCTCACCTTCTGCCTGGGCTGGGATTCAGCTGAGCTGTGGGTACATGGGTAGACAAGGCTGTGGTCACCTCCCAATCCAGGTCATTTCCTTCGATCGGGGAGGGTCCTGCCTTCATGTCCCACCTCCGGTCTGCCTTCTAAAGTGACTATCTGGATACCGAGTGGTGTCTGGAATGAGACGTCACCTGGAAGCCACTGCCCCTGAGTACGTGTTGAGGGAACTTACAGGTGGCCTAGGGAAGCGGTGGTCTTCAGAACACACTATCCAGCAGCCTGCACGGACCAGAGCAGCTTCACTAAACAGTTTCTTTTACTCTTAAAAAAAGGCAGGGGGAGGATAAGCATTTAGGAAGTTTTGATCCACCAGTGGATGATAGTCCCTTTGCCCAGTGGAAGGAAAATTCTGAAATATTTAGTATATGCCTTTATAGCTTGAGGTCAAGGACCCAGGAAGAAGCTGCCTTTTGATCAGACCTGTGGGGGAGCTGTTCTGACAGTTTGGGTAAGTTTGCATTGAACATTTCAGTTTCAGGAAGTCTGGGCTGAGCTGGGAGGGGTCCGTCCCCGTGAGGGAGAACCTGCTGATGAAGGTCAGTTCCTGGTAGTACCCAAGTGGATGTCCAGGCCCAGAACATGTTGAGATTATTCCGCAAAAGTCACGTTCTTTTGAACAGAGTGCTTTCCCGGTGGCATTTGCGATGCAGTATTTTAAATCCCCTGAGCTGTTTAGCCAGAACCAGGAACCCAGGATTTATGTGTTGCATTGAAAGATCAGAATTTTGCCTTTGCCCGCCTCTTTCTATATGTCTAGCCATCTCCTCCAGGAGCTTACCAGATCCAAAGCAAACATGTCGCCCAGGTATTTAAAGCAGGCAGATGGCTCGCATAGGAAAGCGGTGCCGTGCATGGACTTGCAGTGGATGTGTGTGTGGTGGGAATCTCAATTGCTGCTGCTGCAATGAATGGAAAGGGGCTGGGTGCTGGGAGAGGGCTCTGGGAAGAACTCTGCAGCGGACTTGCCTAGAGTCGCTGGGTGGGGCTCCTCAGAGCCGCAAGGACTAGGTGCCTCCCCGACTTGTACCTGACTGTGGGACCTCACTCACCTTCCTTGGACTAAAGTGTGTCTGTTTATAAGAGGATGAGGCTGATTTCTGCCTGGTGGGGCTCTTGGGAGCTACAGTGACTGTGAATGTCAAACAGTCTACACAGGGCCTGATACAGAGTGTTAAATAAATCTCCCCTTCCTTTTAGCCCTCCCTCCCAATGAGTAATGGGCAAATGGGGGTGGTTTAGCCTGTCGTGGGTAGGGACCCACACACAAAGGGTCAAACCACAACAAGTCTGATTCTGTCATGAGATTTTGATAGAATTATGCCAGTTCAACTTCTTGGCAAATTGATATCAACAGATACTGTCAATGAAGGGTTTTGGGTGCTCACTGCTGGCCTGTACTATGTATGTGTGATTTCCTCAGATCCTTTTACTCACACTGTATCTGGTTCTGGGTTTTAGCAGTTTAGCTCAAGTTGGCTTGAGTAGAAAAAGAGAAAAGCTCTGAGGCTTTGCCGCTTTCAGGCTTGGCTGGATCTAGGTGCAACTATGTCATTGGAAACATGTCTGTTGCCACCTCTTGGCTCAGGTCCTTCACTGCCTGTTTGTTTTCTCAGGCAAACACTTCCTTCTTAGGAGCACGAGGATCCCTAACACTCCAGCCTTTTAAAATCATTTCAGAAAGAGGAAGCTTTTTCTAGGCATCTTGGCAAAAGTCCTGGCATCAGCCTCATCCCCCCCCCCCCCACGTCAACCACTCCCTGTGGCCAGCAGGAGGGGATGCTCCTCTAGACTTAGCTGGGCCACCTGCTTCTCTGGGCTTGCACAGGGTCAGCATGATTCGCATCACCTGGATATACAAGAAAAGTCACTTCTTGCAGGGAAGATGGTGCTGCTGTGGAAGGGGGGACTGAGCAGGTACCGTGGTGAGTTTCTGCTTCAGAGCGTAATGAGTGAGAATGGGTAAAAGGGCTCAGAGTGGGGACCCAGGGGCCAGACTGTCCACGTCCATCTCCTGCTTCTGCCATTTAGCACCTCTATGCCTGTAGGCAGTCACCTCCCCTCTTCAGTGTTTGCTAGAGGAACAGGAATAGTTGTCACTGTCATAGGGAGGTGTGGAGACAAAGTAGTTCCTGTACTCAAAATGTTTAAAGCAGATCCTGGCACAGAGTAAGAGCCACCCACGGAACCTGTGTGCTCAGCATCCCATGGCTTATGTGATACAGAACTTACACAACTGTCCCCTGCAGCCCCACTCAGTGAACAGGAAACATTCTCGCCCGCATTTTGTGTATGAAGACAACCGAAGCTCAGAGTGGTTCAGAAATTTGCTCAAGGCTGCAGGATCCAAGATAGAAGGTCTGGGACTGGAACCCAACTCTGCCTAACCTCAGGATTGCTCCTAAGTGCCCTGCAATTCTGGATGAGGTCCAAGGTCTCCCTCATCATAGATGAGAGCCATAGGAAGAGAGTGCCAGCCACCCTCCAGAAACATTTGACACTAGGTGGTGTCAATCTCATTTTGCCCCGTGAACTCCAGGTTTCCGGGACCTGCAGCTTCCTGCAGGGTCAGGATTGGGGTGGCGGATACTCCTAAAGGGCTTAGGGCTACTTACCGAATGCCTCAGGCTGGGAAGCATGTTTGAGCCTATTGCAGTAGTGTGAGGAGACCTGGGCATGTGCGTGTCCATTTTATAGATGGAGACCCTTGTCTCCAGGGACTGGGGTGGTAATGAGACCCCCTTGAGTACCCACCTTCCGGGGTCTGAGCTTTGGGGACAGAGGTTGACTTCACAAGCAAAAGACAAAGAACTGAGCCCATGGGCAGAAGGAGGAGAACCTTCCTACTCCTGAGATGTCACTCTCTCCCTTCGGTGCCTTTGTGATGTTGATTCTGCAACCAGTAAAATTTGGAAGAGAAAGGAAAATGTGAAGTCCCTGGCTGCAACCTGGTGTGCTGGGCTGCTAGGATGGGCTCCGCTTCTGGGTGAGGAGAGAGGCGGAAATCCACTCAGTCTAAATCTCCTCCCCTTCCTGAGAACCCAGACTTCCTCCATGGGGATTTGATGGGGACTGGAAGCCACACAGCCAGGGTCCTGGATGCCAGGCTGGCTGCCAGAGACAGAGACTGACCCATCCTGAGGGGGCGCTGTTCACTGCTTGCCCTGGGGCTCCTGGGAAAAGCTTTTCCAGGGCAGGTCTTTCTTCCACAAAAGAATCCGAGGCGGCCCTCCGGTGCCATGCTGCCGCCTTCATAAGAACATCAGTCAAGGGCCGGGGAGTTAGCTCAGTGGTTCCGGCGCCTGTCTTGCAAGCGCAAGGGCCCGGGTTCGATTCCCAGGTAACCACATAACCATACTGGGTGTGGAGACCCACATCCAGCAGCAACCAGTACCACATACCACAGTGCCGGGCGTGGTGGCTCACGCCTGTAATCCCAGCACTCGGGAGGCAGAGGCAGGAGGATTGTGATGTGAGTTTGAGGCTGAGCTCAGGGCCAGCCTGAACCACAAAG
>PVIR01003387.1:0-58421 GCA_004026965.1 Petromus typicus | reverse complement strand
CCATGCAAACTTCCTGGCCCTTGGCCCTCTTTGACCTCCACTTCATTTCTTTCCTCTCTAAAAATTCCTGCTTCCCAGGCTCTTCGGCACACAAAAGGGACTCCCAGCAACTGTGGCCGTCATGTCACATCTGTCACAGTTTGGTACTGTTTCTCAGTGGCGGGTACTTCTGGTTTTCACTGCTTTGGCTTGGGCAGATTCTTTAACGTAACAATCCCTGTTTTCCAGCTGAGGAAACTGAGGCCCAGCAAGCTTCAGTGACTTGTAGAAAAAAGGTCCATGTCCCAGGTCTGGCTCCAGGGCAATGGCATCTGGTACCTGGCAGTGCCAGGGCCTGCTGCTTTTCTGCTCAGCCTGTGGAGCGAGTGAGCTCTTTTACCTCTGGGAAGTTCTGGGAAGGATGTGGAACTCACAGAGGAGGCTCTGGGGCCACCAAAGCTGTCCATTCAAAGGCTGAGGTCTCTCAGTCTGAGATGCCATCCTGGTCCAGGCACTCGGGACACTTGGTGGGTGGCATCCATTGAAGCGGCAAACCACTGGGCTGTGGACCTCTGTCCCCCTCCCCTGCATTTCTACCATTGTACCTATGAAGTCTGACTTTCCAGCCAGGGGCTTTCCTGAAGGCAGAGAAGCTCAGAGTTAGGGGCTTGGGCTCCATGTGGAGCAGACAGGCTGGCCAGCTCTGTGACACCACTCAAGTCCTTCCCTCCCTTGACCCTCTGTTCCCTCACTTACCCCAGGGCTCTCATGGTGGCAGCTCTGTCCTGGAGGCTTGGGGTAGCTTTTACGAAACAAGCAAAAAATGCACAGTGCCCAGGGAGGGATCCCCAACAATAGAAATGGGTGGAGCTGCAAGTTCCCCATCCCCCAGGCCTAGCTCAGTCATCTGCCTCCAGTCTGGGAGGTGGGGAGGGAGCCAGGGAGCCGCTGTCCACTGGACAGTGCTTGCTCAGCTCAGCCCGGGAGAAGATGGCCTTTGGGATTGTGCTGCACTGACCTTCTGTAAACTGGGCCTAAGGAGAGAGCCAGCCGTGCCCGGGGGTCAGAGGATCAGCAGTTCTGCGGGGGGGGGGGGGTAGGGAGCCCTGCAGGTGGACCAACTTGCTATGCCCTGTCTGTCTTTGCGTTGTTTATTTTCCTGCTACCTCTGGGCTCCTAGGCCCGGCAGGGGGGCCTGTGTGGTGCTGCCTGTCCTCCAGCTCCCCCACCTCATACCACCCCTCCTCTGTTATAAATGACATCAGCTCCCACAATGGCCCATCTGCTGCTTCCTGCCTCACCTCTGCTCTGTGTACATCTCACGGTGTGTGGAAATTTCCGTTTCTTCCTGTTTCTGGCTGTTGGAGCATCTCCATTGTCTCCTCCTGGAGGACCAAGCAGCATCCTCCCTGAGCACCATTTCCCTCCTGCTCCTACAGACCTAACTGATAAATTACCCAATAATAAGTGGCCTCAGTTTTGTAGTCACACCCACAAGCTTTGCTGATGAGGCCTCACCCTCTCTCCTTTCTGCTCTGAATAGAGGCCAGGTAGCACTGACTGTCTTTCTGCTTTCAAATACTCCATTTGTTCCTTTCTCTGCCTCAAGGCCTTTGCACTGTCACTGCCTCTACCCAGGACGCTGTTTTGCCTCAGTCTGCACAAAGCTCTGTTTCTTGTCTTTTAAACAGTAGCTAAAATGTTTCCCCCTTTGAAGCTTCTGTTTCCAAGGAGGGCATGGCTTTGCTCTGTCTGCTTGCTTCTGGGGAGCTCTCCTGCTCGCCCCTGCGGCCTCCCCTCCACTGGCCAGAGGCTCTGGAGTGACCTGCCGGAAGCCCACCTCACATCTGATGTCACTGATTATGCTTTATGTGCTGGTCACCTCCCCACACTCTGCGTCATTCTCCTCACTGTGTCTCAGTCCCTCCCAGTCACCATGGGGACCCTCTACTGAACTCACTGTCACCCACACTGCTCTCAGGGGCTCGGGAAGGCGGCTGTGTTCAGGCCTCAGGATTCAAAGCAAAGATGCCCGCTGCGGACTGGGCTGGGGTTTGTGCATGGTGTGGGTTCTCCTGTGGGGCAGGGCTGCCTTCAGGGGCTGCTCATGTAGGTAATTGTGCCCATCTTGTCCCCACTTTCCAGGATAGGAGGCAGGTACTGCACAAAGAAAAAGAAAATGGTAGACAGAAGACTTACTTTGGCGGCTCTCAGTCTTTGAGGGCCTCGGAAAAGCTTCGAACCTAGGGAAACGCCCCCCTGTGGAGTATTTTCATCTGGAAGGTGTATAGACTGGCTTTTAACCCCGAAGCCTGGTTAAGAAACTTCTACTCATCAGGTTCCTACCAGCCTTTGAGATGCCCTCCTCCAGGAAGCCTCCTGCAGTCTCATCCCATGCCCACCATCCTGCACCCCTTCTTTCCTATGCGCCCTGAAGGTGGTCATGACCTGTCCCTGCCTGTCCCCCTCAGGCAGGCGGGGCTAGGTGGGTGGTTCTTTGAGCCTGGCAGTGAGGGGTGTCAGCAACCTCATGCTGAGCAGGACGATGGGTTACCCCAGTGGGGCAGCGGATGCCGTAGCTGTATGTCAGACCCCGTGATGTTTAAGTGGACACAGAGCCTGGCTGCCCGAGATGCAGATACATTAGTTCCCTGGTTGTGCACTGATGACTAAGTCCATTAGCTTGCTGACCACGAGGGCAGATGTGCAGTGAGACAGCCTCAGGGACTCAGCTCCCTCTTTGTTCCTCCATGGTCCGTCCAGCTGGAGCAGAGCGAGGCCAAGTGTGAGGATGCCCTGAAGACTCAGAAGGCCCTGACCCTGGACCTGGAGAGCATGCACAGCGAGCTGGAGAACATGAGCCGGAGCAAGAGCCTGGTACTGTCCCTTCCTGCAGCTGTGGAGTTCTGGGTGTTGTGGGCCTCTGGGTGCTAGTGTGGGCCTACTGGGTGCTGAGCACTAGGAGCAGGCAGAGGCAATTATTTTGAACTTGCTGTGTTTGGCCGTGAAATACAGATCTCTACTGGGGGTTTAACTGGTACCACGTTGGAGACGGACTTCTGTTATGGACCTTTTGAGTGCCACCTTGGAGTGTAGACTTTCATTTACACCTTAGCTTTCTAAGGGCAACAGGAACACTTACTGTGAGCACTCAGCATTTTGACTGTGCAGACATCCTACTGTAAGCTGAGCATTGTAGAGGCCAAGGACGCATATGAGGGTCAGCTGTATATTCCCATCTACAAAGGTAAGCAAGGAAGCCTGTTGTGGACCTACTGTGTGCTCAGTACTGGCAAGGTGCATCCACTATAAGTCTGTTGTTTGCTCAGCACCCTAAATGGGAGTGCAGCCACTTACTGTATACACCATTGGTTCATAGCTAGCTATTGTAGTCCTACTGTGTGCTTATCTTCATCAGAGGACTTGGTCCTTAGTGTTGGGCTATGTATGTTTATTACTACAGGAAGAGAAGGGTATCTTTCATGGACCCATTTAGATGCACTACAGAGACCCATTCATTCATTCATTCATTCATTTATTTGTAATACCAGAGATCAAACTCAGGACTTGTGTTTGCCAGGCAGGCACAGCACCACTAAGCTATGTCATTGGCCCAACCCAGCCATTTATTACAGACCCACTTTGTGTTCTCTGATGAATGAGGACAGATGAGCACATGTTATGGGCCTATGTCTTTGGAGGATGCTGGATATAGGTCTCAATGTTCCCGTCTGAGTAGACAGGGCTGGCTTAAGTTTATACTCTGTGTGTAAAATCTTAACCATTGTGGTAATGATAGAGATTTATAAGTAAGAGCTTATCTCATGTTTCCTCCTGACCCTTTCATACTAAATTTTGTTTGCACTAAATTAAGAGGAGCTTTCCCACAAACATTCACACATACAGACATGCACGCATGCACGCACACACACATATACACACACATACAATCACAAAATAAGTTCCCTCAGACGTAAAATAGACAAGCAGGATTGTCCACCTACCTAACAGACATTTATCAACCACCTACTATGGTACCAGCTGCTGCTTGGTGCTGGGGGTCCAGCTGTGAGCAGGACCAAGGCCTTGTTCTCGGGACCATGGATTTGCACTTGTGTACCCATCCCATGTGTATCTGGAATGGGCCACATGGATTCCCACAGGGAGCTCCCGTGAATAACATATCCACCCCCCACTGCATTCACGGTCATACATGTGTCTAGCACATATCACATCACAGTCACTACTACCAGCACATGCGCTGTCTCCACTGCACCCTTACCCATAGATGGCCACTCACCTCATACATCCACAGCCCAGGATCCTGGGTCCTCATCAAACCTCTGCCTCCTGCTGCCACCTTCTCCCCTCACCCCAGCCGCCACCTGCCCCTCACAGGTGGACGAGCAGCTGCACCGGCTACAGTTTGAGCGCGCAGATCTCCTGAAGCGCATCGACGAGGACCAGGATGACCTGAATGACCTCATGCAGAAGCACAAGGACCTCATTGCCCAGGTGAGGAGCAGGCGTCTGTGGGGCAGGGTGACAGAGGAGTGTGGAGAGGTGATGCGCTCAGGCTACTCCCTGGCCTTAGGATCTTGGAGGAAGGGATGCCAGATAGACAGATGGGACTTTGAAATTCATGTGGCCCTGGGGGAGGAGAATGTCACTTTGAGATAGTGGGTACATCTCTGGAAGACCTCTCCACCTGGAAAAAAATCTGATTTATTCTTACATTTATTTGTTCATATAACATCTGTCTGCTCATCCATTCAACTATCAAGCCATTAATTTATCCATCCATCTACCCACCTGTCCATGCATCTATCCACTTACTATAATTCTCATCATTTCACCTATCCATTCACCCATCCATCCATCCATCAATCCTTTTATTCATCCATACTTCTATGCATTCACTTATTATTCATCCTTCCATCCACACTTCTACTCACTTGCCCATTCATTCATTTATTCATTCACCCATTATCCACCTGTCCATCCAGGCTTTTATTCATTTATCCTTCTACCCACTTACCCATTCATCTTTATCCATCCATCTATCCTTTCATTCATCTATCCTTCTCCTTATTCATTCATTCACTCATTCACTAATTATCTAGACATCCACTCATCTAGCCATCTGTTAATCTGTCTGCCCATACCCTACTCACCGAGGACTTCTCGTGCGAGAGGTTCCGCACATATGTGGTGAGGGCCAAGCGTGCTGTGGTGATTGGTTGCCCATCCCCTTCCCATTCCTGGAGTCTTGTAGTTCAGAGCCTTGGGCTGGGAAGACCTTGTCACATCATCACCCAGAGGAAGGGAGGGACTTGTCCACAAAAGAAGTAAAAATGGCTCTGTGAATCTGCACCCATATTGGGAGTCAGGGAAGGCTTCTCTGAGGAGGCAGCACCAGATGACCATCTGAATGAAGTTTAGGAGTTAATTAGATCGGGGTGCGAAAGTGGGGATTAGGAGAGTGTTCTGGGCAGAAGGAACAGCTGATGCAGAGGAGCTGTTGTGGAGCATCTCGAGAGGCCAAAAGGAGCCAGTGAGGGAAATGTGGCACCAGTGGAGCTGATTAGCAAGGCCAGGAGAGGAGCGCTATGGCAAGGGCTTAGAGACTGTAATGAGCTGTGTTTTATTTTATGGATGATGGGGATTATTGGGAAGATGTTTAGGAGCCAGAACAACTGGAGAGGGTGGACTGGCATGTCACCCCAGTGGGCAGAGTCTCTGCTCAGTGACAGCTGCAGCTGTGCAGGGGAAAGATATCCTCATTTGCCCCAGGCAGGCAGAGTGGAGAGGAGCAGATGGACAGACTTGGGGATGGTGAGGAGGTGGGATGGCAGAAGAGGTAGAGCAGGAGCTTTGGAGAAAGAAATCACAATCTGCAGAACTGGGGAGAAGAGGTTTACCCAGAAACCATGAGACACCCCCTCCCCCACTCCCCCCAGAGGAGAGCTGGGGGTGAATGTCCCAGACTCTAACAGCCAATGGAGATTCCAACTGAGGGTGCTTGTGCTAAACACAGGGTCCTTGTGACAGAAGTGATCAGTGACATCACAGCCTTGTAACAAACAGCACAAAAGCGCTCACATGGCCTTTTGCATTGGTCGATCACTTATTTTTGCCCAAAATGGAAATTTATTTGTTCAGTTATACAACCAATATGTGCTTATGGCCATTATAAAATTTTAATAAATGCAAGTAGAAAGTAGGAAGGGAGGAGACTTTATTGTTCCTGGGAATTCATCTCTTCACAGATCATCAAGCTCAGTCATTGGCTCTACCTTTTTATAGGATCTTTACTGCTCATGGTGTCTTGAACTCTCTGAACAAAGCTTATGAGCAGTGGCCGGCCAGACATTCTCAGCCTATTTTATAGCTGTAAAGACTGGGTTGCAGAAGTTTCTCGGCTTCCGAGGCAGTGTCTAGGTCTAGGGCCTCATCCCCTGGCACTGGGGCAGCTTTCTCTTGGAATTTGGTCTTTGCCCTGAGGCCAGTCCATCTCAGTCTGGGGTGTCCAGAGTGTATCATAAAGTGCTGAGCAGTGGACCAGGCCACAGGCTGATGTAACTGAAGTGACTCAGCCAACCCTGTGGTGGAGGAGGTTGGGAGGAGTGTGAGAGAGACTGTTGGAGAAACAGCCACGGCCACAGAAGCTCTGAGAGACATCGACATCTGTGGGTAGGGGAGAAGGGACTCTTTGGGTGGCTTCCAAGCAAAATCTATGGTCTAGTGGTGACATTTTTTTTTTTTTTTTGGTCACACCAGTCTGCCACCGACATTGGGCAGATCCAGGAGCTACAGCTGCAGCTGGAGGAAGCAAAGAAGGAAAAGCACAAGCTTCAAGAGCAGGTACATGCTCAGAGCCTCTGCGCCCCTGGGGGAGGAAGGGAAGGGCTCCCTGGTACATTGGGCTGTCGCTCACTCACTCGTACTCGTGCGTGCCAAGGTGAACACATATGTGTGCACACACATACGTGCAGGGTCCCTCCTGCCTGTGCCCACCCTGTGTGCAAGTGACACTCAGTGCTAACCAGTGAGGGCTTTTCTCCCTCCTTTGAAACTGTGTTGTCTCTGACTCTCCCTGGCTTTCTGTCATTGCCTGGCGGACCGCTCATGTCTACATTCTTGTAGATCTGTCACTTGTGTTTGGTCAGAGTGACTGTCAGGATGACCGAGTCTCACACCGATTCCATGGAAACTGAGTAGCAATAACCATGATTGAAGTGCTCTCAGCACTGGCTCCTGGTGGGTGTTCACATTGTCCCAGGAGCTGAGCCTTGTCAGTCCTCACTGTAGAAACAAGAAGCCGAGGCCAAAGGAGGGGAGCCAGCGTATCCGAGCTGGTCCAGCTGCCAAGCAGCGGGCAGGTCACGTGCCTGGCTCCCAGGTCGTCTTGGCCTTTGGCCAGAGTGTTGATCATAGCTAGCTTCGCTCTTTTCTCACAGCAGGAACGGAGGTGAGAGAAATGATGAGTGAAAGACTCTTTGGACTCAGAAAGCACAGGAGGCATCACTTCAAAACACCTCCACTAGGAGTGGGGTTTATTGTGAGAGTCCGGCGGGCCCCTCAGTGGGGGACCCCACGGTTGACACTGTACACACATTCAGCACGTAGCTCTTGGGCGGCGAAGCAGATGGTATGGACAGGCCCCAGGGCTGGGACTGTGTGCGTCTCTGTTCTTGGACTCCTCTCTGTGTTACCCTCAGCTGCAGGGGGCTCAGATGCGCATCGAGTACCTGGAGCAGTCCACCGTGGACCGGGCTATCGTCAGCAGGCAAGAGGCGGTCATCTGTGACCTCGAGAACAAGACAGAGTTCCAGAAAGTGCAGATTAAGAGATTGGAGGTAGGGGCCGGGGAGTTAGCTCAGTGGTTCCGGCGTCCGTTTTGCAAGTGCAGGGACCCGGGTTTGATCCCCGGTAACCACATACAGTACTGGGTGTGGAGATTCACGCCCAGCAGCAATCAGTACCACATATCACAGTGCCGGTCATGGTGGCTCACGCCTGTCATCCCAGCACTCGGGAGGCAGAGGCAGGAGGATTGCTGTGATGTGAGTTTGAGGGCCAGCCCGAACTACAAAGTGAGACCCTGTCTCAAAAAAAAAAAGAGATTGGAGGTGCCCAGCGGCGTGCAGAGCAGCTTGGCCCCGGAGCAGGAGGGCTGCCGTGGGCTCTGCCCAGCCGTCCACCCACCATCTGTCTAATCAAAGGCCTTTGTGGGAGAGGCGGTGTGCAGCCGACTCCTGTTCTTCTGCTCCTCTCTTCCCCTTTCCTTTCTTCCACTGCACATTCCACACACAGCCTGTTCGTTCACCCGTCCGTCTGTTCACCTCACCCACCGTCATTACCCCATCAGTTCGTGTCCCCTTCCACTTCTCCTCCACACTCTCTCCGTTCATTCTCTTATTAACACCCAGAGCCCTGCTGCCCCACCTTTTATTAATGGGCCCAGTTCTTCTCGTGTCCCACCCACTCGCCCATGTAGGTGTCCAGCACTCATTTTGAACAGAAATTTGACTTGCACCTGGTGCATGCTAAGCCCTGGGTCAGGTACCTGGAAGTGAAGAAGCGCAGGAGGCATAGAGCTCTGTAGAGGATGTGCACAAACACTGCAGTGTGAGGGGCTGTGGGGTTCAGGGGACAGAGGTCCTTCTGGGGCTGAGGAAGGCTTCCGGGAGCAGGAGCCTGTGAGGCTGAGCCTTGAAGGACAGAGAAGCCCTTGACAAGCTGCGGGAACAGGTTTCGGTGATTACATTCGCACTTGACCTTGCGCTGGGATCCCAAGTGGCTATTCACCTCTTCAGTTTTGCAGGCCAAGGACATGGTACATTTACAGAATACGCCACTGTTGTCAAAGTCACATTGTCAGAAGCCTCTCAAGTTGGGCCATCTACTTGATATTTAATGAAGGCCAGGAGGTGAGGTGGGACCAGACCTCGTCTAATGAGGGATAAAAATGACCTCAGAAGGTTCAAGTGACTTTCAGAGAAGCAAGGAAAATTAATATCACATGAGAGTGAAATATCTGGAAGTTTACTGTCCTCTCTGCTGTCATTCTTTGAATTGATTGAACCCCAGGTCCCTGCGATGGAGAGAGATGGGGTACCTGGAGGACACAGTTTGGGAATCACTCTCTCCCCTCCTGTCCCTTTGCTGTTTGACGCTCAGCTCCCTTTGAAAGGGGAGGAGGCTGCGAAGAGCAAGCCTTCCCTTAGGCTGGCCCTCAGTATTTGGTCCACAGTCTGCTGCTCCCCTTGTCCACAGCTCCAGCCGGGGGTTCAGAGTTGCACAGGCTTGAAATACTCACGTGGACGTTTTACGTCTCTTAACGTCCATACTGGAGTATACAGCCCTCGGGATCAATTGGTTCTAGGCCTGTGCTCGGCCTAATGGCTTCTGCAGAACAGCCCTTGGGTTTACTTTCTGTATCACCTGTGATGCCCAGTGCACCTTCTCTGTTGTTTCATGGTTTTCTCATGGATTTTTTTCTTCCTGCCCCAAAGGAAAATTACCATAAAGTATTAGGGCTGAGGCTCATGACAGGCACTTACTCTATAAATCTTGAAACCAAAATCACATTGCAAATTAGTGCTATCCCCCAGTGTAGTACCCTCTCTTAGATGCCAGGTCTCAGGATGGATGGGGTTGCTGTAAATATTAACAATTTCCAGCCTTTATCCACCAAGTTTCCTACACCAGGCAATAGACTATGCTGTCTAAACTTAGCGTATTGTGTGGGCCTGGGCAGCATCCTTACTACACACAGATCCAATTATCACCTTCATCTCAGAGACATTTACTAACTGCTCAAGGTCACACAGCCTAGAAGAAACAGAGCTGGGATTTGAACCCAGAACCTTTTGAGAGTGAAGGTCCTTGCTGTATGCTACTGCCTCTTAGGGTAGCAGTTGGCATTTTTCTCCGTTTTCAAAGTCAATTCATTTTCATAGCAGGAACTGGGATGCTTAGCAGAGGGTTCTGTTCCAGGAGCCTGGCCGCCTCTCAGGGCTGTTCTCTGCCCCGTGTAGGTCCTGGTGATCCGGCTTCGGGACAGCCTGATTAAAATGGGTGAGGAGCTGTCCCAGGCAGTGGCATCTGAGTCCCAGCAGCGCGACAGCAGCCAGTATTACCAGCGGCGCCTGGAGGAGCTGAAGGCAGACATGGAGGAGCTGGTGCAGCGGGAGGCTGAGGCCAGCCGGCGGTGCGTGGAGCTGGTGAGTCCTGTCTTCGAGCTGGCTCTTAGTGACTGTGGGTCTGGGCTGTGCGGTGATGCTGTCGTGGGCTGCACCTCCAGGGCCTGAGTTCAGAGTGGATGAGTGACATTTCCTGCTGCCGCCTGGGTGCCAAGCGTGTGGACATTTGTGATCTCAGACCTCTTAACTCTCACACTGCAGTCCAAGAGTAGGGTGTCCTCGTGCAAGAGGGAGGAACTGGTGTCCTGAATGTCTGCCTCGCACAATCTTAGTCTTGTCATGTTTGATAATCTCCATCTAAAGTCTGCAAGTCAGAAGTTTTACTTCTAGCTCACAGAAAGAGGAAATTGAGCCTTCAAAGGAGTGAAATCTATTCTACGTCACATGTGAGAAATGTGGAACTATTTCTGGGCTACAAACTGTAAGAACAAATGTGAGGAAGGCAAATGATTTGCTGTGTGTCAAGTTCTGGGTGAAATAGTTCTCGTCTAAGTCGTCCGATAGGAACAGTCAGGTTGCTGGTTTTATTATATTCATTGTAACGATGAGGAAACTGAGGCGCAAGGAGATCCGACTGGTCTAACTGAGGCTCAGTGGGGTGTATTCACTTGCCCAGGGCCACATATGAGTTTGATTTAAACCTAGGGCTGCTCAACACTGTGGTCTATAATTTTGGCCACTAAATTTTGCTTGGTCTGTGGCACAGTCTGAGGAATACTTGAAACTTTTATTTCCTGCCAATGAGTTTGTCCACCATCTGGTACATCCTAAGAAGAGTTTCCCGCAGAGATCACAGACGCCCCAACATTTCATATTTCTGAATCTGACTTTTGTGAAGGCCTCTGACACCTCCTTTGCCCCGCAGCACAGTATCTTCACCTATAGTGTGCCAGGGTTGGCCCAGAGCCTCAAAGTACAGTCATTGCAAGGGGTGGCCTCAGCTTGTCCTGCGGTGGCAAATTGATTTTGAGGGTCACTGTGTCCCATAGCCAGTGTCACTCCAACAGCTTGCCCATGACAGTCCAGATTCCTGGATCTTCCATATGACAGGAGGCTGGAGCATGTCAGGCAGAGACTGAGGATCCCAGGCAAAGTCCGGGGTCGCCTGGTGTGGTGGGCAGCTGGGGCCAGCCGGTGGTGGGTGGAGCCGGTGCAGCTCCTCTGCCCTGACCTGAGAGAGACAGAGGTGCTGTCCTCCCACTGACAGGATGACAGCCTGCTTCTCATGCTGCCCAGCCCGCACCTGCTGCTTCTGGCCAGAAGGAGAGACATCTCGGCTGCTTTCCTCTGACATCTTCTTCGGCCGGACAGACACGCGGGCACTCTCTTCCTTCTGTTTTTCCCTTCTCTCTGACTTCCCCCTTGCCTCTTCCCGTTTTCTTTTCCCTTGCTCCAATCCTGGGATATATTCAGATCTTTAAAATCCCTAAAGTGCTAAAAAGTTTATTCAGTTGTATCTCAAAGATGTTACAGAGTGGGACGTATACCACTGCAATAAAGTGACTCTTACAATGAAGAGTTACACAGATTTGGGTTTTTGGTTCCCATGGCACTTAAAAACCTTGTTTACACTATATTAGAGTATATTAAATGTACAACAATGTTGTATCTTTAACAAACAAACGCACATGACTTAATTTAAAAACATTTGGTCAATGCTAAGGGTCATCTGTGTTGTTAGCAACATGGATTAACAAGCTTGCCCTATGAAAGGCCACCATATGCCTTCAGTCTGTAGCTAGTACAATATCTGTGAATAGCAATAAAGAGAAGTGTGGTGGAATGAGATGGGCCTGTGAACTGCCACCCACGTGCCTCACGGTAAAAATAACACAAAACTGGGCCAGGGATTTAGCTCAGTGGTTCCGGCGCCTGTTTTGCAAGTGCAAGGTTCCAGGTTCGATCCCCGGTAACCACATACAACAGTGCTGGGTGTGGAGACTCACACCCACCAGCAATCATTACCACATACCACAGTGCTGGGTGTGGTGGCTCACGCCTGTAATCCCAGCACTGGGGAGGCAGAGACAGGAGGATTGCTGTGAGTTCAAGGCTAACCTCAGGGCCAGCCTGAACTACAAAAGTGAAACCCTGTCTCAAAAAACAAAGAAAAAACTATACCTAACACTCAAAGCTTGCAGGTAGGCTGCAGTGAGGGTATCTTTTTGTTTCCCTCTTTCTAAGAATCTGTATAAGATTGTCAAGGCTGAGTCTGACCCTTTATTTTGTTTTTTCTGTGAATGGAAGATAGATTGGTCGTAGGTACCACAATGAACGGCCGTAGACTGGATGGCAGAGAGGTGCTCTCACACAGCCGTGGGCTCAGGAGACTTAAAACAAGGTGTGGGCAGAGCAGGTTCCCTCCGAAGCTCCAATCCACTCCTTGCCTTCTTCGGCTCCCGAGGGCTGCAGGTGTTTCTTGCTTATGGTAGCACGATCGAGTCTCCGCTTCTGCCTTCCCGTGTCTTCTCCTGTGTATATGTCTCAAATATCCCTCTGTCTGTCACTTAGAAAGGAAATGGCATTGGTTTTGGGGCTGACCCTAAACTGAGGTGGAACTCATCTTGTTTTAACTTTATTTACAAAGAGCCCCTTTCCAAATGAAATTGTATTCAAGGTCCCAGTGGAAGCCAGCACCTTGGGATTCGTTCTCAGGGTCGAGCGCATATTTCCCCCTGGCATGGAGCATATCTGAGGTCCCCTTGGTGCTTGGGGGAGAACAAGACTTAAAGGGACAGTGCCAGGCTACTGGCCTCTTCCTAACACCAGGTGTCCCACACTCACCAACCTGTTTGCACTCGGCGATGTCCTGTGTCTTGGGGCAGACAGGACAAGGTGGCATGAAAGGAAGGGACGAGGGACCAGGGTCTCCCGTGATCCATCCTCTTCAAGTAGGCCTCGGGTCCTGTTTCCATAACCTCCCACTAATGCCACCAATTTAGGAACCTGGTGGTGCATGAATCCACTAATGAGCTGGAGTCTGCATAGTCCAGTGAGTCACCCAAAGCCCGGGAACACACAGTGAATCTTTTTGGGAGACACCTTGGAACCCACAGTAAACACATGCATGATCTCTGTAGTTTTTCCTGTGGGTCGAGGTTGGTGGCAAGTCCCAGTTCTCTACCAAGGAGCAGGACACATGTAGGAAATGTACGATTCCATGGAAAAGTAGAACTCGAGCCACTGCTAGTGTATTTTATACAAATACAAAATCTTCTCCACGATGAGAGCTCAGAGGTCTTGCAGGCCAAACTAGGTAGCCGTGTTCCGTGGTTTTGGGGGTGTTTAGCCAATTGGAATCAGTTGTTTTTCCCGTATTCAGTGTCACTCCCACAAATCCATTTCCTAGGGTAAAGATTATTCTCTCTGTCTTTCATTTTAAAAGTTCAAATTTCCTTGAAAGGGGTAGGAGGAATTTCCCAACTCTGCAATCCAAGCATGCATAATCATGCATGCGATATTCACTCACTCACTCACTCACTCACTCATTCATTTATTCCCTCAGACACTGCACTGTTCTGTGCCCAGGCCCTTGGCATGTGTTGTCTCCATCACCATCCACAGGGAACAGGGCGAAGGACAGAGGGGTTTCCCAGGGATGGGGGCAGGGGTGGGTGGAGTTGAGATTGGCGCCCCTGTGTGTCCGACACTAACGTTGTCACAGAGCCCCTCTACTGCCTTTTTACATGACCCCACTGAGATATGGCTCCACTGTGGAAGGCGGAAGGAGGCTGAGGCCCTCCAAGAGATGCAAGGAGGATGTTGATGGATCTGCTGTCCTCATTCCTTTCTGTCTGTCCCCAGCCGGCACCATTTGTCACTGTTGGTGTTGGTTTAAAGGGCTCGGAGTTGTTGCACATGGATGATTTATACCCCAGATGGCTCACCGGCACATCCAGATCAGGATCAATTACCCTTCCAATGGAACTCTGCTTCCTGGAAAAGAGAGAAATGAAGTTTTGCCATTAATTTTCGTAAATGTACTATTCCTGGCGACTCCAGGAGCCATTATGGAGAAAAGAATAGTCTGGCTCTAAATCATTCAAGTCCGTTTGTCACTGGAGTGATGAGACAGCTCATCCGTGGATATATATCCTGTTGTTTTCCAGTAGTTATGGAGCCCAGGGAGACTACCTTGGGGCTAGGCCAGGCGCCCACAGAGGACATCTAGGGGACTCGATTGTGGTGAGAGGAGGGCCCTGCCTTCAGCCAGATGTGCCTACCTCTGCATCCTCATGGCTGGACTTGCTGGTGT
The DNA here is from genome assembly GCA_004026965.1 of Petromus typicus. Classification (NCBI taxonomy): domain Eukaryota; kingdom Metazoa; phylum Chordata; class Mammalia; order Rodentia; family Petromuridae; genus Petromus; species Petromus typicus. The sequence continues at coordinate 43,979 of PVIR01003387.1, read as the reverse complement.
CAGTGTTTGCTGGAGCCAGGTGCCTGGTTCACAGTCCATGCATTTACCTGGGCTTGGAAAACCTGGACAGTGCTTGTGCGCATGCTCAGTGTACTTGCCTCGAAGCTATAGTGGTCAGATCCTGTCTTGCTCTCTCTATGAGATGAGGAAGATGAGGAAGACTATTGGTCTATCTTTGTTAGGTCTTTTTCAGATTTGTTCCTCCCATCCCATCTTCGCTTCTTGTCTTTATTTTAACAACATTACCTGCGGTTTGGGCTTTTTTTTTTTTTTTTTGAGACAGGGTCTCTGAGCCCTGAGCTCAGCCTCAAACTCACATCACAGCAATCGTCCTGCCTCTGCCTCCCGAGTGCTGGGATTACAGGCGTGAGCCACCACACCCGGCACTGTGGTATGTGGTACTGATTGATGCTGGGCGTGAGTTTCCACACCCACTATTGTATGTGGTTACTGGGGATCCAACCTGGGGCCCTTGCCCGTGCAAGGCAGGCGCCGGAACCACTGAGCTAAATCTCAGGCCCCAGTTTGGGCTTTTGTCTCAGTTGGCTCACTTCAAGTTCTTGTCTCTATTTCTCTTCCACTGTCTCCACTTGGGAGAAGATCTTTCTAGAAGGAATATATCTCACAGTGTTGCTTCTCTGTGAGTAAATCTCCAGACGCTCTCCATTGCCTTTAGTACCAAGTCCAGACTCCCTCCTGCGGCCTTTGGTCTTCTGAATTGTGACCTCTGTAGATTTTCTCCTGCGTGTCTTCCCTGGTCACCTCCGTATTCTGCCAGTGCTTGAAAGCCACATTGAGGTCCCAGTGTTTACTATTCCTTGACTCACCCCTTGTTCTCCTGGATATACCACTGGCCTACTGCGCTTCAGAATTCAGACGAGATCCCCTTTGTGTTCCCATGTTCCTCTACACTCACCACACTGATGCGTGGGTCGCCTGGTTGTTAGAATTCACCTGTGTTCCCATCTTCCTAGACAGAGATCCTGTGAATGAGAGTGAGTTTTATTTGCCTTTAGATCTCCAGCCCCCAGTTTAAGGTCAGGTATCAGGTAGATGCTCAGCAATTGTTTCTTGAACATTTTGAAATTTGAACTCTAAAGAGCTCAAAAATGAAGAGCTCTTAAAAATGAGAACTCTCAGATGCACAAGTATGCACCCTGTGTGTGCCCAGCCCTGTTCCAAATGTGACCGACATAGACATGGAAAGACCAGGGATCATGAGCCAGGGATCATGACCTGAAATTGTCAAAGGTCTAGAGAAAGCAGTGAAGTATGACCAGGAGATCTGGGTTTTCTTTAAAAAATACACTATGAGGGTGAGGGATTTAGTTCGATGGTTCTGGTGCCTGCCTTGCAAGCTCAAGGGCCCGGGTTTGATGCCCCGTAACCACATACAACAATGTTGGGTGTGGAGACTCACTCCCATCAGCAATCAGTACCACATGCCACAATGCTGGGCATGGTGGCTCACGCCTGTAATCCCAGCACTCAGGAGGCAGAGGCAGGAGGATTGCTGTGAGTTCACAAGGCTGAGCTCAGGGTCAGCCTGAACTACTAAAGCGAGACCTTGTCTCAAACAAAACAAAAACAAAACAAAACAAAAAAACCACTATGATAATTGTGATGATAAATAAATCAAACAGATTTATCAAAATTCTTCTACTTATAGACATATCCTATGCAGAAGTTCAAATGGCAAGTCTATTTTTATTACAGCTCTATATAAAATACACTTGTTAATCTTTCAAACCTTTAGTGCTAAACACATTCTGGTCGCCATGCAAGGGGAAGGGATTTTCTTTCTCTTCTTAAAAGAAAGTGATATTGTCCTGTGGGGGGGCAATTAAGGTTACACAGCCAGATAATGTAAAATGTGAAGTGTACAGAGGAGTGGTGGGCGTCTTAGTTTAGGAGGGAACTGAGGGACCAGTCATCTGGCTGTGTTCATGCTCATCTCCTGCTGTGGTCTTGGGGTCCTCACTGTCTGGGTATTGGGAACTTTATCCCCAATGCACCAGTGAGGACCAGTAAGAGCTGCTCAGGTGAAGAATGGATTCATGGGCTTCTCATGGGACTAGATTAGCTCCTGCAAAAGTAGATTATTATAAAATGAAATCAGTCCCTCTTGCTCTCTTGCCCCATTGCCCTTCCAACTACGAGACAGTAACTATACAAAAGCCCTCTCCAGACACTGATGCCATGCTCTAGGACCTCTTATCCTACAGAACCATGACCTAGATACATTTCTGTTCATTATCACCTACCCAGTTCCAGGTATTGTATTATAGCATTAGAAAACTAAGATTCTATCTCATACTGCACTCAGAAAGAACCTAGCAAATTTCTGGCCTGTGCTGGTCATCATTGAACCAGGCAACCACCAGTTCTCCAGAAAGGCAGCGATAAACTGGATGTAGGGGTGCAAACAAAGACCCCCTCATTGTGTCCTTCTTTCCTTCTCTTCCTTTGATCTCATTGCAGATCCCTCACTTCATGCCAGTTGCAAATTACACTGCCGCTTTCTGCTCTAGCTTGTGTGTTCTCCCTCCCCCTCCTCCCCTCCCTCTCAGAATTGTTTGGTTTTGTGTCAGAAGAGAGTATGTATTAGTCTCCGAGGGCTGCTGTAACAAATTACCAAAAGGTGGACGTCTAAAAACAAGACTTATGTCCCCATTTGGAAGGCTGGAAGTCTGACTCATGGTGTTTCGGGGCTGCCTGCCCCTGAAGACTCCAGGAAGAATCATCCATTTCTCTCTCAGCTCCTGCTGGCTCCAGCTGCTCCTGGGCTGGTGCCTGGGTCACCCCATCTCTGCCTCAACACTCAGCTACATCTTCCTGTTCTCTGTCATCAGTCCCTGAGTATCCTCTCGTCTCTTATTAGTTATTGGATTTAGGGCCCAGTCTAACTCAGTATGACCTCATCTCATCTCATTACTTTCTTAGAAATCGTATTTCCCCACAAGGTCCCCATTCGGAGGTTCTGAGTGAATGTGGATTTGAAGGATACTATTCAAGCCATTGTAGAGTGACAGGAAGAACAGCAGACATGGACTCTGGGACTTCACAGAACAAAGTTAATATTGTGGAAGCTGAGTCTCATTCCTTATAAAAGAAGTATAACAAACTGTTCTATTACATGGCTGGGGAGGATTAAATGAGATAAGATATAGGAAAGTGGTGAATGCCGGTACTTAGTCAATGTTACTCTGTTTTTCTTCTTCTTCTTTTTTTTTTTTTTCAGACAGGGTCTTGCTTTGTAGTTCAGGCTGGCCCTAAGCTCACTATGTAGCCCAGGTCAGCCTAGAACTCACAGTAATCCTCCTGCCTTTGCCTCCCAAGGGCTGGGATTTCAGGCATGAGCCACCACGCCTAGCACTGTGTATGTGGTACTGATTGCTGGTGGGTGTGAGTCTCCCATGACTGACATTGTTGTATGTGGTTACTGGGGATCAAACCCGGGCCCTTGCGCTTGCAAAGCAGGTACTGGAACCAGTGAGCTAAATCCCTGGCCCCTCTCCTTCCTTCTTACTTTTCTTGAGTTCTCTGATATTCTCCTACTCAAGCTTTATTATGAGTTTGGTCACTCCCTGTCAATGTCCATGATGATTGGAGCCGATGATAGTAAGAGCTGGCATAAGTTTACCACTTACTGCCTACTGAACTATGGGTTAAGGATTTCATGTGAGTTCTCACCCTTTGAAGTAATTATCCCCATTTTACCCACATAATAAGAGCTGGAGAGACGAAGCAGCTTCTCCAAAGTCATATTGCCAGCAAGAAGTAACATCAGAATTTGAACTCAGGTCTGGCCTGCTCAAAGTATTCACTCACTCAAGAACATTTCAAATATCATAGAAGTCAATATTGCTTTGGATTCTGTAATCAAAATTTCTCAATCTTGGCATTATTGATACCACAGATCAGATAATTCCCTATAGTGCAGACCATCCTGTGCATGGTAAAATATTTAGCAGCATCTTTAGCCTGTGCTTGCTAGTTGCATATAGTACCCGTACCCCAGTCATCACAATCAGACGTATCTCAGATGTCTTTGATTGGCCCAAAGTGGGGGCAATGTCACTCCTCCACAAGAACCACTCATCTGATCTGCTCTCTCAGGTGCAGACTATGGTATTCCCCATTTTACAGATCATTAAACTGAGGCTCGGGGAGGTGAGGTGATATACCCCAGGCCACCTAACAGGGGGATCTCAACTCCCCCCTCCCAGAAGATGGTAGTGCTACCAGCCAGACACGCTCCTATCCTTTCCAAGGCCCAGAGGTGACCTCGCAGCAGAATCTAATTCTGAACGGGATTGAAAACTTTGCTGCAGACTGTGTACTTTTAATAATGTTTAAATAAAACATGGGAGCATGGGTGTGATCTCTGCACTGAGTCGGGCTTGTCAGCCGCCCGGGCAAGGTCATAAATAGTTAATAGGCAACCACTTACGGTTCTACTTCTGTTAAATCCAGCATCAATTATATATGGCCCATGAATTATTTATTTGGTACTACTTTGGGGTGTATTTTCCACTTTCAGAGGGGAAAAAATGAAAAGAATGTAAGATCTAAAGCAAACGAGAGGGTGCTGAGGACCTGGTCCTTCCTCTGCACTGGTCTATTTACCTTGAAGGAGAACTTCTTCACTGGTGCTATTGAAGGGTCACTTGGGATCCGATATTACCTGTCAGATCACCAGGAAAAGAGCTGGGGGCAGAGACGTGCTGGTAGGTGTTTAACACCTGGCTTTCCGGGGCTGGCGGCTTACTGATTTACAATGTTTGCCAATTTCTGCAGTGTAAATTCTCCTACTTAGGCTGATCTATCCCTGAATGCTGAGTTGGGAAGCTGGGCGGTATAATGCACCATGATCATGTATAATTTTTACTATATGGACAGAAGAGACACAAATAATTCCAATGACATAGTGGTAGTAAAATGTTAGTAAAATAATTAAGAAGCAGATAAGTAGACTTATACTTTTGTTTTTAATATAGTTTGCCAGTTTATATCACTTCATTTTTGATAAGAAGCTTGCAAAATTCTTGCCAGTTTATCTGAGCCACTTCTAGGCAGTTGATGACCTGGAGTCTCCTTGGAGCTCATTTCCGGGGTAGAGGGAAATGGTGGAGTGGAAGGAAAGTTGTTCCCGGAGAGCAAGGTTTTTAACCCTGTATGTAAGATGTGTATCATCATATCTATTCAAAAAGACCAAAGCAAATCTAAATGCCATGATTTTTACTCTATCTGCCTCATTATTGTCCCTAAACACATATTTTATCTACTTATTCTTGTTTTCTGAGCATCTGGTCATATGCAATAAGAATCTTGAAAAGTCCGAAGCCACATTCTTTTTGGCTTTTGAGTTATTTCTTTACTTTGATTTTTACATTTGAAGACCCATATTTCCAACCTCTAGATTGGAACGGGGTCCCCTCCCATGATCATTCACCCAACCCAGAGTTAAGAGGTTCATTTTGGAAAGCTTTGAGTATTTTCCTTCTGCAAATGGTTCTGAACTTGAGCACATAAAGTTGAATTATTCTGGCTGGGAAGTGAAGTATTTAAAAAGTCATTCCATATGGAGGCCATGTAGGGCCACAAGCTGGGTGTAAATAACACATTTTATTGCTCTCCTGACAGGGTGATAGCTCTCCTAATTACTGTCCCGTTATCTTAGCATGATCCAAAATTGCCCAGCATGTTTTTAAAGTCCATGTTCACAGACTACGTTAGCTTTCTGCCCTTCACGGCCATCGTCATGCTCAGCTGCCAGAGCACCCTATGCATACTTACATCACTTCCCTGCTTCCCGCCGCCATTTCTGCATTGCCTGCTCTGGAACAGTTCCAGAGAGACTCAGCCCTAAAAGGGACTTAGGACCTGGTACCACCAGCTCGCAAGCATATTTCTGGAATGGAATCTTCCACTCTATCTTTATCACAAACGCTGAATGTGCTTATATCAATTCAGAAGGTGCTGCCATCTAATGAAATGAGTTTCTTTGCATCTGCCTCCAAGATGAGATATCCTGATAATAAAAAATCTATTAACAAAAGCGTACCTGGGAATAATTGGGTCTATTACTCCTCAGCTTCTGGCTTTGTTTTTGCATTGGAAACAGGCTTTCAGCAATTAATCAGAATTTAAAGTTGCTAATACCAATTACAAACAATGCGCTGTATTTCACATGGGCAAACAGAGGAGCAGATACTAATCTTCTCCCTCGAGACTTCATCAATTGAACTTTTGTCAGTCCCGACTTGCTGGAAATGAGAGTAACTTAACTCTACAATGTTAATTACTTAAAAAAGAAAGAGGGGCTATTGATTGAATACTGCAGGTGTACATTCAATTATTTAAATAAATCCAATTCAAATCATTTAGATGAGGTTATGCTTCCCTTAATTGCATGTCAAGGAAGCCTATGAAGTTTAGTCTTCGCAGTAGAAGAACCAGGATTGACACCGTTCAACATTTTTAGGAGTTGCTGGTCCCAAGGAAATACAAGGGCTCCAAAGTTAGACTCTGGATGTCTTGAGTTCATTTCCAAATGATAATTCAGTTGGAAAGGTAATTCTTCTCTTTGTGGTGGTATTTCTTGTGGTGAGCTTCAATAGCAGGAAGAAGGCACCTAAGAACTTAATGCTAGACCAAGCCATGGGAAAAGTACAAGTGATCTTACTGGGAGAAGTGACTGTTTTGGAATTGTGAAAGTATGAAGTTGGGAAAAGATGAGTGAATTTGTCAAATTGTGGCTCTCTTAGTTGTCAGCGGTTAGCAAAGCTTAAATTGATTGATATCAGAAGGAACTGATCAGTTTGTGTCAGGATGAAGTCTAATGGCCTCTGGTTTCAGACCCTGTGGGATTTCAGGACTCAAGCAACAAAGCAGTACCTGCCTACTTTGTGGAATGACCAAATCAGGATAAGTAGCATATTCATCACTTTCAAGACATGTTATTTCTTTGCAGTGGAAACATTGAAAGCTCTCTTCTTTAAGTAGCACACTAACTGCGGTCATCTTGCTGTGTATTCGAATAGCAGAACTCTCTATTGCTTTATTTGCCTGTCACTTGTCACTCCTTGGTGTTACAGTGATAAGTGTGGCTTCCTTCCACATCTCTTTTGCATCTCTAGCTGGTGCAGATCTGTGGTAACTAGTAGCATGGCTCCCGTTGGGTCTTACCTACTCTTGCACCTGACTACAGAGGCAACAGTGTAATACGCAGCTTGAGAAATGCACAGTCATATCTGCCTGACCTTCTGCATTTTTGTAAATAAAGTTTTATGGGGACATAGTCATGATCATTTACATGCTGTATACAGATATTGTCTTGCTGCAGTGGCAGATGTGTTTGTGACAGAGGCTGTTTGGTCCACAAAGTCTAAAACAGTTACTCTGCATTGTTTTACTGAAAGTAGCTTTCTTGCTTTTCCCCTAAGAGATTGCTTAACACACACACACACACACACACACACACACACACACACACACACACACGGCTTAAAAATCACCAAGGGAGAGAAGAGCTTGACGGAACTCAGGACAGGGAGGCTGGTCACTCAGATGAGCATTTCAGTCCTGCCGGTATCTCACTGTGTGGCCGTGGTCAGGCTCTGGATTTCTTGGTTGTTCCTCCTCTCACAAAGTGTGCAGAATCACTGCAGCTCCTCTGCAGCATGGCAGAAGAGATACAAGAAGGCGCAGTATTTAAATGCTTATCTTAGTGGCCGACACAGAGCAAACCCACTATTATCAGCAGCAGCATCGCAGTCATTATCATCCTCTTCCTCCCTGTGCTCGGGACCATCATGAAAACTGTCACCTCCACTACTATGGCCATCATCATCCTCCTCCTCCTCTTCCTCCTCCTCATCATCATCTTGAGTGAGACCCTATTCAGAGAGCCCCCTAGAACCTCTTTAAGTTGAGGTAAGCTCTGAGCTTCAGAACAAGTAGAAGCCTAGGCCAGTGGTTCAGTAGCAGATCCTTTTCAGTTTTACCATTTTGGAAAATTACATCCCAAGCGCTGTGACCTGCGGCCCCCCCTCTTTGCGTTCAGTGTCAGAGCCTGGACTCCATTGGAATTCTGCTCTTCCCCAGCCTCGCCTTGGCTGCATTCCAGGTAAATGACTCGGAGCCCATCCTGCCACATGTCACCTCTGCCGCCTGCTTGGATAATTAGAATCAACACATTCATTTCCCTAACAGCACTCGCATCTTCCCCCTCGCAAAGTTTTCAGATGGAAAAAGAAAGGCAGAGGCGAGCTACATCTGTCCTTGTTCAGGCAATTCACAGATGTCCGCAGCTGACATCCCCCCAGCTGGGGGGCAGAGCCGGGCTTCCTGTTTGCTTTTCCCGGGAGGTGATGTGCGCATGGTCCATTGTTGTTATTAAAGTTGGCACTGGGTCAGGGACAGAGCATCCTGCTGGAGAAAGGCTTATAAACAAACACTCAGGGGAATCCTCCTGCTTTTCTGAGTTAATTATGTGACGATGAACAGAAAAAAAAGACTGATGTCATTTTTCAGCAAACAAAGAGAACTTAAGATGGTTTTCACCTCTTCCTGAAAGCCTGCTGGGACTGGGTTCAGGACACTATCTCAGGGATCAACAAATGTTTTCTGTAAAAGGCCAGTAGATATCTTGGGCTTTGTGTGTCATACCATCCCTGCCGCAACTATTCAACTGCTATTGTAGCACAGAAACAACTGTGGACAATACACAGATGAATGATGGGGTTCTATTCCAATAAAACTTTATTTACAAAGACAGATAGATGGTCGACTGGATCTGGCCCCTACGCTGTGGTTTGACTGCTTCTGTTGTACACAGCTGGGTTAAATCCTGGCTTAATCTTCCAGACTGTGTCCTGGGCCAGCCACCTGTCTTCCCCGAGTCTCTGGTATCTCCTGTCTAAGATGGCTCATAAGGTAGTCGGAAGATTAAAAGAACATCTTTCAAAAAATAATGAGATTATAACAAAAAAGAAAGGAAACAAAGTTTATGTAAATAGGGGGTGGGGTGGCAGGGTAGGTAGAGCTATGGGAAAGAATGAGAATTAAGTTGTGTCATATACTGGTACAAATTCTCATTGTTGAGTGCAATCATGATGTGTATTTGTAATGTACCAATAAAGATTTCAATTAAAAAAAAAAAAGAACATTTTTCATATAGTAAGGGCCTGATACATTCTAACCATCTCCAGTAGCCAAGGCCTGCAAAATAAGAGTGTGAAACTGAACCGGGCCACCTGCTTCCCCGCTGGCCCGGCCATCATTCTGTTCAGTGACACATAGCTCTGTGTAGCTCATTTGAAAGTCAAGCAGCTCTGAATTTTCAAGCACGGTCCTGTTGCCTTTGGTTTCCGGTACCCTGTTACGCCAGGGCGCCTTGCTGGCTCAGTGTATTCCGTCTTCATCACAAAAGGCCCAGCTGGAAACCCCAAGTGCACACATTAAGACTTCTTATGCACTCCCCTCGTTAGAGTCTTTTGTGTTGTAGTTTATTGTCAGGCCAACCTTGAAGACTTTGTGCCATGGAGTCAAGGACACAGTGTATAGCGTATCAAATGTAATAATCAGGCTTGCATTTGAACGGGTATGATTTCTAGACAGTGTTCTGGGGACAATTCAGACTTTTGTCTGGTGATGTCTAATAATTAAGATTCACTTAACCGAGCCAAGTGGAAAAAATGAAAAAATGATTGTTCTTGCTAAGAAGAGTATCAGCAGAATTTTGATTTGTGGCCCTGTGGGTTGTTTCTGTCATGGGTTGATTGCTGGAGGTTGATTTTAAATTGGGTCATGTATAGCCTGTATTTACTTGTTGCTGTTGTTAATGACTATGTGTGTAACGGTTTGTCACTTCTGCTAGACTGAAGTATAGTTTTACTTCCTGTCACTGAATTCTCCCAAATTCCTGGTGGCTTAGGCCTTTGCTTTTCAAAGCGGATACACAGACCAGCATTCTTGGCTGTAGAGTTTTCAGGCTGTTTCTTTCACTTTTGAGTCACAACTGTCACTAGAACAAGACCCTCAGGTGACTTTCGTGCTCAGGAGGCCCCTCCTGTGGATATTTTGTGGCGACTGTTTGGGTGGGCAGGAGACTTAGGCTGAGCAAAGTAAAAGCCAGAACTTCCCCCCACTGAGATCTTCACCGCGCAATTTGCTATGTGTGTTTGTTACTTGTGAATCACTGATTTTATTGTTTTACTGCTCTATGAGTTTCCTGAACTATGCTACTTCCTGTTCCAAGGTGGCACTTTCTTCTGGATGTTTCCAGTATGAGTTCTATAAGGGAATTATATTCCCAGCAGGTGTTCAAATACTTGCTGTCTGGAGAGTGACTCTGTGACATATTTGGTATGCAAACATATTAGTTATTAAAAACCAGGTGCTTGTGGGGGCTGTCAGCATCTATTAATAGAGTTTCCTAGCACCTCTACCCTTTGGGTCTTTAGAACATGAAACAGTAAACTTTCCAGAAACTTAGAAGCTTCCAACATTGGGTATGGAAACCTATCACCCGTTGGCTCTTAGCTAAGAGTCTCTTCAGTTGACTTCCATGGAGTGATAACTGTAGCAGACAGAACAGATGGAACATAATGGTTTTCCCAGATTATTTCCCATCTCACTATAACATAAGCATAAATACCCTCGATACTCTTATCCTCAGTGGTAGCTACCAGTCCCATAGAGCAATTTAAATTTAAGTCAAATAATGTAAAATAGAATTTAAAATTCAGTCCCTTGGTTGCATTGCCCACATCTGAAGTGCTCCACAGCCTCACGTGGCCACCATATTGGGCAGCGGACATGTCTGGAGTCTTATTGAGTACAGGTGAAGTTGCTATTCTTTTTTCCCACCTTCTATGCATTTCCATTTTTGAAGACCTTGCCTTAGCGTCGAGCTCCATTTCTACTGACACGTGTCTCTTATCATCATCATATCATGGTCATAAAGAGTAGAACCTGTTTCTGGAGAAACCAAGAGGGATATGGACGTCACAGTTATGCGTAGTTCTTGGGATGCCAAGGATACAAACACTGTCATTTGTCATCTGTATTTTATGCACTGTATCTATGCATTAGTACCTCTAACAAGGTACTGCCAATCTATATCATTTAAAAGTTACTTTACTAGCTAAACTTTTCTGTGTCTACTTACTGTCATGACTTCTTCTCTTGCAATGCAACAACATCTCCAGCACGTCTGTCTACTTTATGTTCAGACCTACAACATTTCAGTACTTAAAATGATAACATCTTAGAATTATGTTATATAAGGCCTTGGAGACTTCAAGCCAGCTCATCTTAGCAATGAGAGGCATGAATCATTAGGTACACATAGTAGCAGACTCTTAAGCTGAACCTTATGAATTTTATGTTCATATAGATAAGATATGGTTGAACACAGGTGATTGCATATGTCTCAACTTACTAGAAGTATACAATATTGAAATCTACATATTCTCAGATTGATGAGTTGCTAACACTATAGAACTTTCGAACTTCAGAAATTTTAGAACAGAAGCCAGTAAATTTGCTTCTGCCAAGCCAGATAATAAATACTTCCCTTTTTGCAGATGGTAGACCTTTGACTCAACTCCACCTAAATAAGTCAGGAGTGCTGCATAAATGAAAAATTGGATTCCAGTACAACTTTATTTACAAAAAACAGGTGGCAGGTCAAATTGGATGCCTGGGCTAGTGTTTGGAGCCCAGTTTTAGATCATAAAACTGAGAAGATCTCAAGAAGCACTGGGATTTTCACAGGTCAGTTTAAGGACAGTTTTGCTTGGTTCAGGCCATTCTCCCTCACAGGACAGCTCCGTTCCCCAGAGAAGGAATGGGAAGGAAAAGGGGCCTTTGGAGGCCGTGTCTAAAAATGGTCCCCGGAACAGGGGGAAAGTCACAGAACTAATAAAAAGAAAAAAATAACTGAGGGCCTCAGAACTGACACCTGGCTTCCAGAATGTTCCCCAATCCCATCAGCCAAAGCTCTCAGTCAGACACGGGAGCTGCTCCCGAGTGCCGGGGAGAATTGATGGAGTTGCAAGAGCCGGCGGGCCCCAGCTGCGAGGTGAATTTGATGAGGCTGTTCTTGCGAGAGGCACGCGCAAGCCAGGCCATAACCTGGAGATGTGGCGGGAAGAGAGAGCACACTGCTTAGCAGTTGTTTTTCTTTCCTGCTGAGTCAATAAATGGATAAATGGACCATGAGTGGCCAAGTGGCTGTTGTAATTTCAGACTCCATCAAAAGGAAGATCCCCAAAGTGTGTAGAGGTGGCCTCAAGCATCTTTGTGTTCCACTGCAGTGAGCCCAGCTGCCTAGTGTCCCAGTCTGAGAGGTGTCTGAGAGGAGGGCGGGGGGCAGTCTGTGACCAGCCCTGACTGCGTGGCTCCTGGGAAACAGGCACTGTGCAGTGCTTCTAAGCAAATCTGCATTTTCTGCCTCATGATCACGGTCATATTTCTACTTCTACCTTGTACAGTTCTGGAGAGAGACTTCAAGGAGCTAAGATCGTGCCCAAGGCCAGAGAGCTAGGGAAGGCTGGCACCACACTGTACAGGCAGCGATTGACTCCAGAGTTCCTGCTCTGAACCATGGTGCTGGCCTTCTTCTGGTGTCACCTGCACACATATCACCTGTCGCACATGTCCCAGATGCAGGTTCTGACTTGGCCTGTATGGGGCAGGGCCTGAGTCTGCATCTCAGCCAGTGGCCAGGAGACAGAGCTGGCCCAGCACTCCTTATTTGAAGTAGCTGATGTTGTACTCTACTTTTCCATAGTTCAGACTCCCCAAGTCACAGGTGAGGGAGGTTTTCATCTCTAAGATGAATCCAAAAAGCTAGAAGTGGTTTCTCTATGTTTGATTTCATATTTATCTGACTCCAGAATGTCCAACTTTAAAAAGAAAATAAAGTCTAGGCCAGGGATTTAGCTCAGTAGTTCTGGCGCCTGCCTTGCAAGTGCAAAGGTCCCAGGTTCAGTCCCCGGTAACCACATACAACAATGCTGAGCATGGTGACTCATGCCCACTAACAATCAGTACCACATACCACAGGGCTGGGTATGGTGGCTCATGCCTGTAATCCCAGCACTCGGGAGGCAGAGGCAGGAGGATTGCTGTGAGTTTGAGGCTGAGTTCAGGGCCAACCTGAATTACAAAGCAACACCCTGTCTCAAAAAACTAAAATAAATAAATAAATAGAAATAAACTCTGCTTCTCTTAACCAGAAGTGATTTTGTCCTCCTTGAACACGTGGTACCTCTGGAGACATTATTGGCTGGCACAGTCAGAAGGAGGAGATGCTGCTGATGGGTAAAGGCTGGGGTGCTGCCAGACACTGGGAGGTGCTCACAGCAGACCTGATGCCCATAAAGGAACATGCTCAGCTCCCCAGTGCCCATGGTAGCCAGATGGAGAAACCTGGCTTTCCAGCGTGGTGGTGTGTGTTTCAGAAGAGTTTTTCCTAGTGCCTTTGAATGAGAGGAGTTGGAAAACGTTTGAAACAGGCTCAGTCCAAAGTGGTCATGTAGGAAAGTGAGCCCTATGAGTACAGTGCGTTCTGCAGCATGTAGGTGGGCCTCCCACAAGGTTGGTAGGAGGCTGCCAGGTCTGGGACTCTTCAGTACCCTGTAGCTCAGCAGATGGAGACCCATCAAGGCTGGAAATCATCTTGTCCTCGGTCATTAGCATGCTGGCCACAGGCTGTTTATTAGAGTCTTTTGCTGTCCATGTCACACGTACCTTTCTCTGATGGTGGCCCCTGCCTTACCTCGTTTCTCAGTGAGACAGTATTGATCCCCATCCCACCCTGGGGGAGCCAGAATCTGGCATTGATTGCCAATGCCATTCGCTCTGTCCTGCATCGTCTCCCATCCTACCTGATTGATTCTTGGAGGGAACAGATGTCACAGTACGAGACAATCGATGAGGGCTGGCTTTCCTGAGGCGAGGCTTCTCTCCATGTCCTGAGCTCATATGGGATGTTCATTTGATTTGTGAGGGATAATGGGTGGGGCTTCTGATGCAATAGAAAGAAAAAAGAAGCCACATGATAAATACAGTCATGTGATCCCCCCCCCCCAACGGAAGTACATCCTGAAACACACATTGTCAGGTGACTTCTTTCTTGGGCAAACCTCACATGAGCTTCCAAGATGTAAGTCCATCACTCCCTGTGGCCTTTGATGGAACCAAGAGTCACAGCAACTAAGAGATGTAGGAGGATGCTAGTGGGGCAAAGTAGCAGTTTCACAGTCAACATGCTTTGATGAATAGAGGTACACACTTGAAAATAACGATTAAGAGTATGATACAGTAAGTAAACCAGCAGCGCAGTTGTTTATCATCATGAAATTATGACATAATTGTGTATGCTGTACTTTTACACGGTGTTTGATAATTTTGATAACACCAGCACCACCTCTAACATGAGTATCATGTTGTGCTGTCATGTGACGTTGGCTATGACATCGCTGGTGGAAGAGGGTTCTTCGGCTGTGTTAGAATCTTACAGTTCTACTGTCCTATTGGTGGTCCACTGTTGGCTGAAATGTCCTTATGCGGAGCATGGCTTTGAGGATCTTGAATGCATGCAGCTCCTCACAGTTCAAACAGCAACTGAAGATAACTAGCTCCTCATGTCACCCTGTACTAAAGGTAGTGGAGGGCCTTGTACAGTGGAAGGAACTGGATGTGTGCAGGAGAGTCAGGGGAGTAAGTGTTGGCTTCAAGATCTTGAGAATTTTGCTTGCCCCCAACTTGACTAACTTCTTTCAAGGGTCACCCTTCCATGTCTTGTGTCTGTAGGCTAAGTCTACAGTCCCCAGGGGTGTCCCTCCTGGGAATGATTTGACCTACAGTGGTTCAGCTTAGGATTTCCACTTCATGATGGTGTGAAATCTCGATGTGCTCAATAAAAACCATACTTTGGATTTGGGTCATCTCCTGGGGTAACTATATGCAGTAAGATCCTTTCTCTACATGCTGGGCAGTGTCAGCAAGCTGCAGCCCCCACTCAGCCCCTTGAAATCATGCTGGAATCCACCAACACTCGAGGGTGTGCTATGTTTGCCAAGCTAAGATATCCAGTAGGTCAGCAGTATTCAGTACATTTTGAGATTAGGATTTTTTTTCAGTGAATGGACTTATTGGGTAGGAACTATAGTGTAAGTCAAGGAGCATCTGTGTGTAGACTCTAATAGGGCCTACTGGACGTAGGGGTTGGTACTTGTTAATATTGATTTTCCTTAAATTTTGGGAATACTCATATGACTTGTGATTTGACACTGAGGGACTGGGACATGGCAAGAACATATTTTGGTGGAGAGGGGACAGGAAGAGTGATGGGCACCATGCTGAGGCATTAAGAGAATGTGGCAGTGGGGTACAGAGCAGAGTGCACCAGATGCTGAGTGGAGATTCACAGAGTCGAGGGGCACAGGGGAAATGATGCCGTAAGAGACAGCACCAGAGCCGAGGAAACCCTCCAACTTACACATTCACACGCTGTCATCCAGTAGTTCTGACGGGTATTGGACATTTGCTGGATTCTCAAGCACTTCCTTCTGGGGACCTGTCAGCTCTCCCCCAGTGTAGGTTACAGTCTTCATTCCCAGGTTGCAGATGAGAAAACAGGGTCATGGGTGACAAGACTTGGGTGGGGTCACATTGTACATGTTAGAACTGGGTGGCAAGCCAGTTCCAAAATCCTAAATTGAAATGTTTATGAGTCAAAGGCCCATATTTGGGGAGGCTGCCCAGGTCTGAATTTACTGGAAGAATTTCCAGGTGAAATATTTATGCGGTGACTTGTGAGTTCTACCTTCCTGCTCCAGGCATTTGGAACATGTGGCTGAGCACAGTCCTACTTATAAGGAGCTCAATATAATCGGCAATTAGACACTGAAAAATAATCACTGTATAAGCTGATAGGTGTGTGTGAGCGTTGAGGGCACAGAGATGAAAAGGGCTACCCAAGGAAGCCAGAAGAGGTAATTATGGAATGGGTCTTGAAAGATAAGGAAGAGATAATGGATTAAGATGAGGGATTAAGCAGGGAAGAACATTTCAAATGGTGGATCCAAAGTCACAGAGATGTGAGTAATGCCGTGTGCTTGGGGGATGGCGGAGATGATGGGAATTCCTTGTCTGTAAGGAGTGAGCCTTGGAGGGAGAGTGTGGAGGGCGCTGCATGCCAAACAGCAGTGTTCCAGGGGGAGCCACCGAAGACCTTCAAACTGAGCAAGAGTCAGGTTGAGATTATTTCCTGGAGAGTAGTCTGGATTGAACAGAGGGTCCCCAACTACCTTCAGACAATGAAAACTTCAAGGGAGGATGGGAAAGACTAACTTCATGATGAGAATGGAGAGTAAGAGAAAGATGGAAGGGATTATCAAGGCAGTGTATTGATGAGAGAGAGTCCCCAGACCAAAGAAGGGGAAAACCGTATATTATTCCCCTGCTCACCTTCTTTGGATAAAAACCCAGTGGCCACTGGACAAGTTTCCCTGTCCAATTTCCCTCTTTCTGCAATCACATGGGCCAATGGGCTGCAAAGCAATAGGAGGCACATTTCCATTTAAATTGAAATAAGACATGTCAGAGGTGACTTGATAATCACTGGTGGGAACAATGGCCCTCTGATGTGGGAAGTGTCACGTTGCTATATGCTGTACAGATAACTTTTGCGTTTCAGACTTAATTATATTGATGTAATTATTCCCCTGTCAGAAAAATTGGGTGGTGTAGATAGGTCATATTCATGTCTGAGTAGAAAAGTGAAATGTCTTTTTATTTCAATCAGGAAGTGGTTGGATGGGTGACTCTGGGAAGTCGACATCTAGTGGCTTTGGGGTTCAACCCAGGTCAGGCTGTGAAAGGCTGGAGCTTTTGTGAAGTCCCTGCTGTGTGTCACTTTTGGGAAGGTTTGATTCCAGCTCTAGCTCTCTCTCTCTCCTCTATCTGAAGATGCTGTCGCAGAAGTCACAGGCTGGAAGGAGTTATCAGGGCTGGGAAAGAACATTTCTGAAGAGTAAGAGCTCTGAAGGGCTTGAGAGTGGAGATTTGTTTATTAATTTGCTAATCTTGTGTTTGCAAGACCCTAAGCAGAGCTGGCTACACCAGCACTCTGAAGCTGGCTCCTTCTTTTCTCTCTGTCTGTCTATCTTTGTGTCTTATAGACATATATATCCCCGTCCAGTGAGGGTCCCAAAGAATCTCTGTCTTGCACTCCTCCTCATCCATCGGGAGTCTTGAGACCCCAAGAGCCAAGTACCAAGTCCTTTTTTTCATCACTGGAGCTTAAATAGGTGGAGTCTGTTCTTGGGCAGAAGTAGCCCATCAGAAGTGAGTGAAAGGGAGGTAGGAGTTCCATGCAAAGGGCCAGGATACAAAGACCTGGCTTCTGGTTCTTTCTCTGTGCCCACCTGACCAGGTGGTTTCCTGCTCTGAGCCTCAGAGGGCTCTTGCTCTGCAGAACCGCAACAGGCCTTGTGCAGTCCCTTAGCCTTGCCCATGGCGCTATCAGAGTCTCTACCTTTCTGCAGGCAGGATCTTTATCACCTACATTTTAAACAACTCAAGTTGCCTAATTGTCAACTTTCTGGAAAGCTATAAAGGTCTGCAGGCAACGGCTGGGGACATTTTGAAACAGTCAGCAGGCACTAGAAGAAGGGAGAGGAAAGATTGCTTGCAGGTGCCTAGAGCCCCAAACTCTGTCTTCTGCTTGAAGATAATGAGCTTGGGGGACTCCGGGTGGTGGTAGAGTGGCTCTGAAGTCCCCTACTTGTTTGCATAGCTAATTCCATTCTACCTTTAATAGGAAATCATTTTATCTGAGTGTGTCGTAGATTTTTCTATACATATATGTAAAGTTGAACCAAGGATGGAAGTATACTAACATATTCATACAGAGTCATTAAGAGTAGTTGTCCCTAAGTAACAGACTTAGGGTGATTTTTTGGTGCTTTGTTTCCCTTTGCTACTTTATTTTCTAGATTTCCTATAGCGAACTCCATTAAAACCTCCCCCATGTTCTATCCATGGCCCTGACCCAAAGCAAAGAAATGCCATTTCAAACAGCAAGAAAAACTGTGTAGCAGTTGGCTAAGGCTGTGTAACAAAGAGCCACAAACCGAATGGCCTAGAACAGAAATGTGAAGTCTCATGGCTTGGGAACCGGAAGTTAAAAACCATCCTGAATTGGCAGAGAGGAGTGCTCCCTGAAGGCTCTTGGGAAGAGACCTTTCCAGGCCTGACTGCCGGCTTCTGCTGGTGGGCCAGCAATTGTTGCTGTTTCTTGGCTTGTAGCTGCATCATTCGATCCTCAGCCTCCACATGACTTTTCTTCTGTGTTTTTCCACCTGGTCCTCACCCCCACGATCTCTGTGTCCAAGTCTCCCTTTTTAAGGACTGCAGTACTGCCCATCCGAATGACTTCATTTTAATTTGACTACCTTGGGAAAGACTTGGCCTCACTCTGGAAGTATTAGGGATGAGGATGTCTACTTATCTTTTCTGAGGACATCATTCAATTGCCAAACTGATGTGTTCCTAAAAACGAGAAGAAGTTTAGGGTAATAGACAGAATTTTCCTTTATGGGTAGGGGAGTCCATTGAAATGGGTCCTGACGGTGAAGAATGCTTTGATGTTCTGACTGCCAGTCTCTGACAGGTTCTCAGTCATATCCAGCCAGGCTCTTGTGTTGTATCCGAGTCAGTCTGTGGGACTGAGGGCTGATGTATAACAAAGTTCCAGGCAGGGTGATGCTGTGTGCTTTCTGGGGCTAGACATTTAGCTCAAGACTTGTGGCTTCTTCCAGCTTCTCTGTTAGACCTCTGGCCCTGGGGAGCACCAGCCCCATGTAATGGTGATGCTCAGGCAGCTCTGCAGGGTCCCGTGATGCAGAGAACTGAGCTGTCTGGCCTGCAGCCACTTCTGTGACTGAGCTTCTTGGGAAAGGCCTCTACTATACTGGGTTTCCTACTGCTGCTGCAACAAATACCCACACAATGATTTCTTAACAAAGTACATGTATTCTTTTGTAGTTATGGAGGTCAGGAGTCCAAATGAGTCTCAAGAGCTTAAAAAGGAAGGTGTGAGCATCTGGGGGACAAGGGACAACTGGGTCTGCAGGAACCAGCTGGCCCCACAGCTCTTTCTGTATGACTCCACTTTCCAGGTCTGTCACCCACACTGCCGTTTTCTCCCTAGGGACCTGCTCACTTCATCTTCTAAGGACCCTGTGATTCTATCTAGGGCCTCAGCAGGGAAAACCCATAAGGTCTTTTCTCCCAGATTCTGAATCACATCTGCAAGATAGCTTTCGTCAGGTGAGGTAACACTTTTGCATGTCCCTGTATCAGAACATGAATATTCCCCGAGCTGCTTTCTTTCTTCTATCCATGACCTTGCCCCTCAGCCACCCAGTTAGGCTGATTCTAAGTCCCCAGCCTAGAAAATCCATGAGATGATAAATATTTGATATTCCCAAAACACTAGATGTTGAAGTGATTCTTATGCAGCAGTAAATAACTAATATAGAATGGGGAGTTGCAATCCAGCACATGATTGTATGGTATTAGAAGTCGTAATTCTGGATGTTTTACAATCTTTTTTTCCCTCAGAAATATACATCTAAGAAAGTGAGCAAGTCTTATAAGTGAACACTGCAATTAATGTCTACAAGCTGAAAAGAAGCTGTACATCTTAAACAGCAAAGTCGGACTGATCTTCTCATTTGCCTTTTTCTTTTTTTTACCCTCAGATTTATCTTTGCCCCTGCTCTGCTTGAAGGAAACATGGACTCATTTGCTTGCTTTCTAAAAGGCTCAGCCAATGAGGGGTGGTGGTGGGTGGATGAAGGGCAGGAGGAGGGCAGGTAGGAGACTCCTCCCCCCTTGGCTCTGCCTTGGGCATCCCCGGAAGAAGATACCTTGGGAATTAAAGACAAAACCTCCTTCCACGGGGCAGCACGGTTGAGATTCCTCCCCCACTGTTGAACGCACTTTTTGGCTTTTCTTTCCAGACCAAGGTTGGCAGTGCTTTCCTGCTGTCACTAATCTCTTTTGGCATCTCAACTTTTCCATAGCCTGGGCTGCCAGTTCCTTAAATTCTTTAGGTTGAATGACTGGGTTGTAACCGAGGCAGCCTCCTTGTGAACAGCCTTCCTTGTGTAAAAGCCTTTTAGTTTCAGCAAACACTAACTGATTCTAGATTTTACAGTTGCATAAATTTGAAGTTGTGCAATAACTGAAAGCTTAATATTTTCTGGTCTTTACTGAGCAGGAAACGGGAGCATTTGCTGTGTGCCAACTATGTGCCACTGAGTTGGGGAGGCCAAGTGTATGTAATTTTATATCACTTCATTTGTTTCTTGCAATGGCCCTTTGTCAGAGGATAGCACTTTTTTTCAAATTTTGTGGTACCAGGGATCGAACTCAGGCCCTTGTGCATGCAAAGTAGTCTCAGTATTACTGACCTAAGTCCCCAGACCCAGAAGATAATACTGTTATTTCAGCTGAAAAGAATATGAAAGTAAGAAAGGAGTGATAACCTCCCCAGATCTCATAGCTGCTCCAGATTCTGTCTGCTGTGAGCAGTGTGCTGTGTTGAGAGGAGTCTCTCTATCTCTGTCTCCCCACCCATCATGTTTGAGGTCTCTCTGTGTGATTCAGTTCAGCTTCTCTGCTCCACAGATCTCTCATAAATTTTAAGAAGAAATAAAAGCCCCCAAAGCAACCAGCTGGCAGAGATACCCCTTGACTTACAATGGAGCTACATACCAACATACCCATCATAAGTTAAAAAACAACACCCGCCCTACTTAACACCCTGGCTCGGCAGTGCCGGGACAGTACACGGTGGAATACTGGCTATTTCCTCTTGTGACTAGGAACGACTGTCAGAGAAGATCATACTGCATGTTGCTAGTCTGGGAAAAGAGCCAAATTCAAAGTATAGTTTCTACTGAATATATATTGGCTTTTCACTTTCATAAGTTCAAAAAATCCTAAGTTGACCCATCATTAGATTGTAGACCATCTGTTTAAGTTCTGGGGGGATTTAGAAAGTAACCCCAGGAAGATGGAGATCGTTTTTGATGTGGCAGGGCTGGGAGTTCTGGAGACTGGCAAATTAGGTGCAAGCCATGGGACGAAGGCTCAGTGTGGTGGGTCAGAGAATAGTCTCTGGCCCCCAACTGCCTGAGTCTGTGCTGCGACTGACTAGATATGCCTGCTGCGGGTGGAGAAAGGGCGAGAAAGAACGGTGTGTCAGCTTTCCATTGCTGTGGCAAAATGCTAGAGCAAAACAATTAAAGGAAAGGGTTTTATCTGTCTGATACAAGGTTACAGAGGTGCCGGTCCACGTTCAGCTCGCTTCATTACTTTTAGGCCTATTGCAAGGCAGAAACATCATTGCAGATGGATGTGACAGAAAAACGTTTCTCTCTTTAGGGTGGCCAGTCAGCAGGTAACATGTGCTTCTTTAAGGGCACACCATAGTGATATACTAGGTTTACTTCTTATAGTTTCTGGCACTCCCAACCCCCAGTGTCATCAGATTATGAATCCATCAGTGGTTGAATCCATTGATGAGGTCCAAGCCCTTGTGGTTCAGTCTCCCCCCTAAAGCCTCTGCACACTGCTGCCCTGGGCAATGTCTCAGCTATTTCTCACTGCCGAGGCCTAGTACCCAGCACTCACAACTGTAAGGACTGACCCACTGATGAGTCGCTCACCTCCAGATATACACACATCTTTAGATGAAGTAGGAACATTAAAGGGAAAGAAGGAAAGAGCTGAGGGCTGGATTCGGGAGATGCCTGGCCTTAGCTCCAGATTACTCCTTAGTTTTGTGTCTCCGGCTCATACCATAATAAATGGAGCAGAGTCTCAGCTTGCTCATCTGTAAAATGGAGACATGGCATGAGCTGTGAAGATTGCCTTCACTCTGGAGCAGGTAGATAAAAGGATTGTGCATGGTAATACATGAAAATAAAGTTCTTTCTCACTTTAACCTTCGATTTAAAAAAAAAATCACATTCTTTCCAGAAAGTCTAGAGCAATGTAAAGAGGAAAAAACAATAACTTAATAGTCTATTGCATAGAATAGAGATAACAACCATCGCTACTTGTTTGCTGCATATTCTTCAGTTACTTTCTTATTCTGCAGTACTTGATTTAAGGGTTCTCAAAAATATTAAGTGATATAAGACATGTAAATCATTTTCAGGGTACTCATCTATGCAGGAAATGTAAATGAATCTGGTCACTTATTAATTCTATACTCTTGTGTACGCTTAACATTTCTTAAGTATTTATTAAGTTTTGAGGGTGTTTTGATATACCCTGGTCCATGGAGCTGGCATTTCTGCAGTGATTTAGTTTGCCTACATTGCTGGTGTCTGGCACATAGCAGACACCGAGATCTATTTGGGGATGGAATGAATGGTGCAACTGAGTGACTATTAGAGGTGAAAGAAAAACAGGTACTGTATGCTCACTGATGCATACATAATATGGAATATGAATATATGAAATTCAAGTCCATCTTTCAGTTGAAGCAGGAAGGTTATGCTGATTACTGATGACTCAGCCCCTTCTAAATATGTGCTTGAAGTTGATTAAATCAGTTCTGTGTCAAGACACTGGGAATTTTTGCATGTGTATTGAGATGTACATATTTGCATATAACATGAGACCTCTGACCGTCTTTATGAGGCAGAAGAAAATAAGATGAATTTTTATCGAGTTGTGGGGGTGTTCTGAGGTGTCTGATGTCTCGTGTGAACTGTGTGGCACAGATGCAATTCACCTTGGGAGCCTAAAGAGGCAACTTCCTCCAGCGGAGGAGAATGGACACCTGGGAGTCCTGTGCCTTGTGGGCAGGAGAAGGGCCTCTGAAGATGCAAATGCTTTGGGAAGAGAAAATAAGCAGTGAACAACAGCTTTAAATACTAGCTTCTAATTGAACATCATGAGAGGAGATGTTCTTAATTGCAGTCATTTATTATGGTATGAGCTGCTTCCCACATGGCCAACTCTACGCATGTGCTTCTGGGGGTAGAATCCTGGAAGCTTCATGGGGCTCACGATTCTCTCAAGTGATGCTGGGGAGGGCGGCACACAAACATTTTGCCTACTTTCTATATACTATTAATTTTATCTGTGTGCATGATTTATATTGTGTGCATCAGGGAGTACATAATACACTTGTCTTTTTTTTTTTTTTTTGAGACAGGGTCTCATTTTATAGTTCAGGCTGGCCCTTAACTCACTATGTAGCCCAGGCTGGCCTTGAGCTCACAGCAATCCTTCTGCCTCTGCCTCCCGAGTTCTGGGATTACAGGTGTGAGCCACCACGCCTGACATTGTGGTATGTGGTACCAGGGATCGAACTCAGGACCTTGCTCTTGCCAGGCAGATACCAGGACCACTGAGCTAACTCCCGGCCTTACCTTCGTCTTTCTTTCACCATTAATACTGAGAGCTTTGTAATGCCTGAGCCCAGGTCAGGGTTGGCACTTAATAGGAACTCAATAAATGTTCATGGAATGAATTTATGAATGAATGGCTACTAGATGAATAATGACCTATACAGCCGTACCTCCATTTGGGAACATTGCTTCTGAAGAATTTGGTTCACAAGCAGGTGTATTTGGCAAAATTTTGTTTCTGTTTTGTGAATTCTGCATGGGGTGATGAACACGACCACAGCCGTGTCTCCCGAATGAACACAAACATGGATGTCTTTTTCAGAATGGCAAAACAAATCAAGTTTGGGAACAGAGGGACCACTTACTACCGTCTATACCACTTACTACTATGTTTTGTGTGTCTGTTTCAGTGTATATATCACTACCTTGTAGTTTTATACGTAGCTTGCGCATATGATACATTTCTCCATGGGTTTCTGCTCTACATACATCTAACTTCCTAAATCACTTTATATCCTAGTTTCTCTTCTCTCTGTAACCTTATCCATGCCCAGGTCCCTGCAGAGAGTTAACGACAGGAGATAAAAACTCTTGCGTACAATGTTGAGATTGTAACAAAAAAGTAAGGAAACAAATTTTATATATATGGGGGGGTGGTAGGGTGGGTGGGGCTATGGGAAAAAATGAGAATTAAGTTGTGTCTTATACTGGTACAAATCCCCATTATGGAGTGCAATCATGATGTGTATATTTAATGTACCAATAAAGATAATTAAAAAAAAAAAAAAAAACTCTTGCGTGGCCTAAAAGACAATTCTGTTTGCAGGGGGCAGCCCCAAGCCAGGCCTGAGCTTCACTAGTCAGATGTGATCTGTGCTCCCTGCGCCTTCCTGCCCCATGGAGGAGGAAGGAAGCCCGACTGTCAGGCCTGCGTGGGGTGCTCCCCACCGACCCCTTTCCTTATGCCCCTCTCTTCTTTCTGGTGGGGCCTTTGGCCCAGGAAAACAGCTTAGGGCATCACATCGGTTACCCTGTGACTTCTTGTCTATAGTCAGCAGGCTCCATTTTCTGATGGCTGATTACACAGACACCGAGTGTCCCCCCTGCTGTCTTTGGGGTGTTCCTCCCGGTCTGATGCCTGTCCCTTGCAGTGGGTGATGGGATGTGGCAGGTGGGAGGAAGTAGCAGGTCCTTGTCTCTCGATGGCTTCCTTGTTCTCAGCGGTCCTCCCTCAGTCCGGCCAACTCCTTCTCTGTGATGCCCTCGTTTCCTGCTCCTGTCTTTCCTCTGCAGGACAGTGGAAAGGTTTTGGAGCCAGAGTCCTGCATTTCTAGCTCTTTATCTGCTGTGTGACTTTGGCAAGTCTCCTCAGTGACGTGGGAGCAATGCAGCTCTTTGGGGGACTTTCCATCTTCCTCTGAGAATTAAATCAGGCAGTGTCACTGTTGGTTGAGACTCTGGACCCTGCCAGGCTCACTTACTCCTTGCCACAGCCCTTTGATAACTATCGCTTTCCTGTCATCAATAGGACCAAGAAGGATCAGAGAGGCTGAGACATTGGCTCAAAGTCACACAGCCAGTGACACAGCAGAGCCGGGATTTGCTCTCGGGCTGCCCAGCTCCGGAACATTCATTCACTGTTGTGAGATGTTGGATCTGACTCATTTTGAGTCCTCAGTTCCTCTGCCTGTCCTGCTTCGGTCCCAGCCTAAGCCATCCACCCCTAAGGCAGAGCTTATCTTTGCCCACCTCTTCCATTCACCTAGACTCCCTGACAGTTGAGACTTAGACCGTGCTGCTTCTGTATGATCCTGATATGGACAAAGATTATCCAATCAAAATCCATGTTCTCCCGTGTCTCTCTACACATACGGCCTAAAGAGTTCCCTCTTAAGAACCCCAAGAACTTCATGCATATCCCAGGTCTTGACCTCTCAGCTGCCTGACCTTGGAATGGACCATTTTGGTCCTCAGTGTCTTTGTCCTTAAGATGGACAATTATTTAGTACCAGAGTTTCTGGCATTCGCTGTACTGAGCCATGCATGCTTCCTGTGGCCTGGATACACTGGCTTCTGAAAGCCATGTCTCTCTTTGGTGTTTGCCAAAGGCACAGTCATATTTCCTGGAGGGATGTGGCTGGTTCACAGTGACGCCACTCTCCTGGCCTCTAGGAAGGAGCTGGAACTGAACGCCAGCCTTTGTTTTCCTAGTACGCTGACACACTGGGGTTGTAGGGCGCAGATACCCTCGCTGTCTGTGTGTCCTTTATCTCTTCACACCGACACTGCCCTGCAGTTTGGGCCGCTGCCTCACAGAGTCTCTCACCTTGTCAGGGCTGGGTTAGGGATTTCACAGCTGGCAGCTTCCGTTGGCTGCTCTGTACCGCTAGCCCTGTCTCACACGTCCCTCCAGCCACCGTCTTCACCAGCTTGGCTCGGGCCCTGGGCTTGTTCAGTCTTTGCCTACTGCCTTTCTTTCTCACCTTTCAAAACTGGAAGGGATTCAGAATCACTCGAAAGGCCCAGACTTAAAATAATGAGAACAGACAGACAAGCTGATCCACCATTAAGACAGAACATGTTCCATGCACACAGAGCCCAGGAAGGTCATTGCACCAAGGACCATGGAAGACAAGGGTTCAACCTCTGGCTCTTCTTCCTCCTCATCGTGAGAAACCAGGCCAGCCTCAGGTTCCTCATTGAAAGAAAGATATGAAAGACCCCTCCCTGGGCCCAGGAGCTGTCTGTGGTCACATAGCTGGATAAGTCAGTGGAGAGCTGGGAATTGTACCTGGACCTGATCTTAAATCCTCTTTCTTCAGCCATCCTCTCATCTTTAGCTGTGTGTATTTTCCTTTCAGTCATGCTCCAAAATAAATTTTATGTCATGAGAACATGTTAAGAGAAAAACTCCATCCAGAACCCTGCTCCACCCAGTCCACAGGGATTCTGGATTTTCCCAGGTGTGTGTGTTATGGATGCAGATTTAGGGGTGATCTTCTTCTGTTGTGTGGCCCACATTTTCAGTCCTCATTTCCATTGTCAGTGTCTGTCTGACAGCATCTAAGTGACCTGCTGCGGTTCTGCTGGACTATCGCCATAGCTGGGTGAAGAGGTGGCTTTCAGATGTCTTTCGTCAGGAGCCGCCTCCACATATCCTGGGGTACATGGCTTTGCCTCCCATTTTGACTTATTCCCACCATCGGGATTCATTTCCAAAAGGTGGGATTCTGGGTTTGGCCCAGGGTTACAGGCTCAGTGCTGTGGCGCTGTGCCAGGTGGCTCTGGTGGACACTGGCTCCAGCATTCTAGGGAGCATCCCCAGCCACCCACTGGACACGAGGAGGCTCCTCCAAGTTGTGGCAGCGCAGGCTCTCTTTGGACATGCCACGTGTGGCTGGGTGTAGACAGAACCGCTTTTCCTGACAACTGGGGCATTAAGGGGGGAAGGAATGAAATACAGGTTGTAAGTGGAAATCAAAGATCCCCAGAGTCGGGACAGAATCTGATCAGGATGATACTAGGGAGTTCTGAGCATGGAGCAGGAGCCCTGAGTGGCGAGCCAGGGGCCCTGAGCCCCTTTCCAGCACTGCCGCGCAGTTCTCAGCCTCAGTCCTCACTTGAGGAAAGAGAGCAGCCGTCATGGCGGACCTGCTGGCCCGGGGTGGCGCGTTGTAATTGCTCCTCCCAGCGCTGGCCGTGGGAAGCGCTCTGTGAGGCCATCATGTTTGCTGCTCGGTAGGGAGCATTATTGGCTTTTCCAGCTTTGCCAGGGTTGTCTTCGGGGACAAGAAAGCCAGAGGTAAAAAGGAAAGCGTCCCTGTTCTGTGCTCCCCCAGCCTCCTGTACCACATGTATCCTCAGGGCTTAGTGTCCCAAGGCTCTGGGGCCCTTCCTGACGAGAAAGTTCACCCACGCGCCAGAAAGGGGCTCTGTGCACGTGGCACAGGAGAGATATAACGTCAGAGCTTGGCTCAGGCCCTGGTATGGGAGACAGCACTCTTGCCTGGATGACAGACTTGTGCCTGCCTAGCCTGGGCCGAGGACCCTGCACATGCTGTAGCAAATGGGGAGCCTCTGTTGGAGGTTCCCATGAGCCCATGTGCAGCGAAAATGCCCAGGGCAAGGAGTCCCTTCATGGGTGCTCAGGAAGCCCCAGGCTCTGCCCAAGGTGTATCTTCCCTCAGAAGTCCTGAGTGGGTATGGGTCTCTGCCCAGCCCAATGTGGACTTGTGGTCTGTGTCTCCAGGAGAAGTACGTAGAGGAGCTGGGCGCAGTGAGGCAGACGCTGCAGACAGACCTGGAGACATCCATCCGGCGCATCGCTGACCTGCAGGCTGCCTTGGAAGAGGTAGCATCCAGCGACAGTGATACGGAGAGGTAACGTGCTGGCAGATAGGTGGGGATGGACCCTGGGGAGCTGCGTAGTGTGAGCTTTGGTGGGGCTGAGCATGTCTACGGGGAAACTTAAATGCATCTGGGAGTTGGAAGTCTAAGGGGACCCCTTGGATGGATACAGAGAATGCTACATCTCCTTGTTACCGCTAGAACCACCTGACCTTGCTCACCAAGCCCTGGGTGAAGCACCATGGCTGGAAAGTAAACCACAACATGTGCACCCAGGAGAGTAGTGTGTCCAGTCTGGGTCCAACTCACTCATTTGGGTAGTGGACAAAACAGTATCAGGCTGACCCACATGAAATTACCAAGATGAGACCATCTGCCACCTGCCCACCCACAGACTCATCAGAGTTTGTGCACAACATCACTAAGAGCAGTGCTAGGTCTGTAAGTGCAAGCTGCATCTATGCAAAATAATGAGCGCTGTTTAACCAAGGCAGTGGGTGATTCAGGGTTGCCAGTCAGTTCAAAGGGCTGGGGTTGATGAGATGACCTGCTCTCAGTGCTGGGGCTTCTCTTGCCTGTTTCAAAAGTGGGTAGACCAGGGAAGGGAACGTAACTAGAACCTTTGCATTAAGTGCTAGTCTCCTGTGAATCGACAACACATGGCGAAGTAATTATAATTAGACAGAAATGAGGCTTAGAGAAGATGCTGAGCCTGGGCCTGATCCGGGAAGCTTTTGGCAACAAAGACCCAGACCCCTGAGCTGCCACACCTTTTATTTCCCCAGATCCAAGCTGGCTACACCTTTCATCCTATACATTCTAAAAGACCAAGGAGGACAATCATAGCCCTTGAGAGAAGTTATATAAATGAAGATCCCGCAGGGCAGGGCAGATGTCAGCAGTAGTCCTTGAGAAGTTAGGTAGATCCCGGTGCATTTCTGCCCTGCAGCTTCACAGCATGTGGGACTGAGTCCCTGCTGCTACCAAAGGTGAAGTCTAAAAGTTAAATCCAAAGTCCATCCACAGGCTGGAAGGCCTGGTCAGTTTTGACCTTTCAATTATTTCTCCTAAACAGGATTGTTCCCAACAGAGCTTGAAGTGTCCCAGCTGGACACAGAGACCAGTCCACCCTACCTTCCAGATAGCCAGTGTCCTCTTCCAAGAGCTTTCCTTGTGACTTCCAATTGTTGCCTCTCCTGGAACCACGGCTGCCAGACTTGTTGAAACTGTGCCTCAGACTGCACCGCCCAGCCTGACACAGGAAGAGGTGTTTGCTTTGCAGCCGGGAATCTGCAGGTGCAGTTTCTGCCCAGCACTCACCAAGTCCTGCTGGTACCCAAGCATACCAACCTGGAAACCAGTGCCATTTGGTCTTCCTGTCTGAGAAGGCTGCTTTGTCCTGCAATCCGGGTAGTCACGCCTCCTACACTGGAGTACTTGCACCTCTCTGACGCTAGGAGGCCCTGGGCCTCAGAGAAGCTCACAGACAGCAAGGTGGCCTAGTGTATGGAGTTAGGACCCAAGTCTGCTGAGTTTTCTACAGACCTTTACTACCCCTACCCTTTTAAACAGGGATTCTCTCTCTCTTCTGAGGGGGAGGGGTGGCTGCTGTCTGCTGGAGGTGCAGGTGTGAGGCAGGCCAGGGAAACAGAGAGGGGCGTTATTCGGTTCTGGTGTAGCCACTGAGAGGAATGAGACATTTGTGTTAGTGGAATGAACATGTGTAGTTAAGAAAAAAGACTGTGCGTAAACAACCAGCATTCTGGGAAGACATCATTGGTGACTCGTTTCTTTGTACTTATTTACATTTTCTAAAATCTGTGAAGTGAATAGATATTATAGATATATTTATGTATATGAATTTTTTTTACAACGTTGGAGGGCCCAGGGCCCAGGGCCTTGCATATATTAGGCAAGTGCCCAACCACTAAGCTGCATGCTTAGCCTCTTCTCCTTTTTCAAAATTTTATTTTTATTTTTATTTTTTTGAGACAGGGTCTTGCTTTGTAGTTCAGGCTGGTCCTGAACTCAGCCTCTAAGTCAGCAATCCTCTTGCCTCTGCCTCCTGAGTGCTGTGAGCTACCACGCCTGGCACTGTGGTATGTGGTACTGATTGCTGGTAGGCGTGAGTCACCACACCTGGCATTGTTGTATGTGGTTACTGGGGATCAAACCCAGGCCCTTGTGCATGCAAGGCAGATGCCAGAACCACTGAATTAAATCCCTGGCCCTTAAAATTTTATTTTGAGACAGAGTCTTGCTAAGTTGCCCAAGCTGATCTTAAACTTGTGATCCTCCTGCCTCAGCCTTGCAAGTAAGCTAGAATCACCAGGCTCGATTGTGAGCTTTTTTACACTTAATTTCAGAATGTATGTCAGCTATCCCCTGACACAGCCCCAAGCTGGTCATAGCCACTTGGGGATTCTCAACCTCTGGTTCTCTCATAAAGATGTTCATGCTCAACAGTAGACAGATCCATAGATTCTGAAACCCTGTATTCTTGCCTCTAAAAGAGATTTATCTGAAAAGTCTTTTTATTTTGTACAAAAGTGGCTTCCAAGCACCTTCCAAGTTTCTTGACCATTTCCATCTAATTTGCACAGCTCCCAAACTGTTGGCAAAATGGTAAATACTGATATTGTAGCAGCTTCCAACCCCTGGCTGGATTTCGAATTGTCCTCCAACCCTTCTTCTGGTTTTACCAGTGTCACAAACAGAACCAACATCTGTAACTCTGACCCCTTTAGTGGACTTCCGTGTTGGACATCCTGGTTGGCTCTTCCATTACTAGACATGCCAGCGCTTTTCCTGATGGTGAGGCTAACTTGCTTGGGAACTAGGATCTTGGGCCATTGAGCAGCCATTTTTGAGTCATTTTCATTTGCATAAGAAATTGTTTGTCTAAAACACTAATAAAAGTGAAAAGAAAAATAACTCAGAAAGAGACAGAGGGGCTATGCTTGGGGGTGTGGGTAACAGGCTGTACAGATGTTTTGATAAGGAACAAGGAACAGATGTCTCATGGGGTAAATGGCAGACATCGCACCAGCCTTTGCTTACAAGCCCCTTCTCTGGCCTTAAAGGGACCCTGACCCCACCTCTTCCTAGTAAGAGACCCTTTTATCTATCTCTTTTCCAGTTAATAAGGTTCATTCTTAGTTCTTTTCTACCTTTCCAGAGCTCCAGGCCCTGGGGATCCAAGAATCCAGCCTGGAGTCTGGCTTTCTGTCTGCCTTTTTATGATGAAGGCTTTTGGGACCTTAAACCTTTATTTCTGCCGATTTCTGATATCTTTTCGTTGATTGGGTATCAAGTTCCACACAGCACCTGGCTTATCCTTCCTAAGGTTGGAAGAAACCTCACCTGTATTTTGAGGTTGCTTCAGGGTGCGGAAGGACTATTGAGCACCAGGTTTAGAAAAATGCATCTTGTACCTGAAAATGCCCAAGGCAATGAGTAGGATTCCTGCAGTTGGAAGTAGGTGGAAGAATTAGGGATCCCACAGGCTTGGCATTTCAATGAGCTTGATTTCCAATTAGGGATCCCATGGTTAAATTTCTGTGTGACCTTGAGTCAATTATTCGATTGCTCTGACCCCTAGACTCTTCATCTCCAAGGCAAATTGATAAAAGAAGTGAAAAAAAGTATGATTCTCTAGCACAGAACCTTGTGTGTTTCAGCAGCTTAAACCCTTGTCGATTACTTTTATTAATTTGTATAATGGACACATCCTTACTGAACACGTATTCCGACCACAGCCAAATGTCACGCTGGGTGACTGTGTTATTCCACTTACTTCTTAGCAGCACTTTTCTCTATGTCTCAGATAAAGAGAGGGGGAATAGCTTGTCTCAAAGCAGAGGGGTCTGGAGCCTGGGTTTGTTGTGTGGCTGAAGACTGTGGTGGACTCTGTGTGTGTGTGTGTGTCCATGAACAAAGTGAGCAGATCGATGGATGAAACAAGAGGATCTATTTGGAGTTGTGAAGGACAAGAACGTGGTGCATGATGACTAGCAGAGTTGGTCAACACCGCCCATCAGAAGGGAGATGTTGGCAGGATGTCGTGTGAAGGAGACCTGGAGGAGGAGAGGAGGCAGCTCCAGGAAGATCTGGAAAAAGTGGATGGGGAGGGTCAGGGTCTAGAAAATTAAGTGACAGCAGTGCTCTGGGGGATGGGAAATGGCGGGAGAGTGGCTCTTTCTCCCCCTTTGCACTCTGTCTACCCAATGCCCCCTTTCCTTTTCTCCTGTCTTTCTCTCTGTAAATGACTCATGGAAACCCAATAAGACCCTGAGGTCTTTAAGGTACTCCAGAACCCCAGGGAGGATTTTTTGGGGGGGTCTAGAATGAAACAAAAATTTGAGCCTCTTTGTTTCAAAATTTCAAGATGGTGATGGCTCAACATTAAGCCAAGTGTTGGCACGTGTCACACCCCTCGCACCCAGCCCTCCCCCTAGTTTCCTTCTTAGGGAGCACGTTCCCCTTTTTTGCAGTTCTTGGTCTGAATTCAATGTCTTAGAGCTCCAAATTGAGATTGAAACACAACCTAGATTTCTGTAATATCACAGGAATTGAGGAACTGGGAAAAATTACCAACAAAAAAGTCTCAACACAATTCAAGGAATTAATAATGTACAAAGTATGGTCTGTGACCATGGTGTGATTACACTGGTTATTAACAATAAAAAGAAGTGCATGTGTTGTTAGGCCAAGAACTGCTGCCCAGAGCTGTATCTCCAGCTCTCGCCCCAGGGCCAGCCTGGGTTCTACTACTTGTCGGTGGTTCTCACCTCGACGTGTTCTGATTTCTTATCACCTGAGTTAAGAGCTTTGGATTGGAGCCTGAGGGATTGGTCTGAGATGTGTCTTCAAACTGATCTCTCAATTAAGATTCAAACTCACCTGAGAGGGGAGAGAGAGAGAGAAAGTGAGAGACATGCTTCAGCTGCAAGTGAAGTTAGTGGAGAGACTGCTCAAATTACAATTATGAAGTCATATTTCCCCATGTTGGAAATTAGATCTCAATGGAACAGGCCTTCCAGGCTGGAAATGTTGCTCCCTGCTCAGAAAGGGGTCATGTGTGCAGGATGTCAGCATTTGCTCTCCTGTGCCAGGGCCTCACTGTTGTAACTTAGATTGTGGCACCTACCTGTTTAGATTAGTGGCAAAATGCTTTAACTCCCCTTATTCATGGAAGGAAGGCTGCTTTGGTTGACAGCTGAGTCCATCTAGTTTTGGCCTAGAGCCTGAAACTGCTTTCTTTCCTTGGCTCAGGGTTTGGATGAGGTGTAGAGAGGTCAGTAGGTGACCTCTGACCTCTGCATGAGTTAAAAGTGCATCCATTCTAGCTGGGCCAATCTGAGATGAATGCTGTAGAGAAGTCTTCTGTTGGCTGGGGTGAGTATGAGGTGCACATTTTCTGACACATGGCCTTTGATAACCTGGCTAAAAGTAGGGTAGTGGTTGCCTGGGTCTCACCACAGACTGGCTGCTGCTGCGGACATATTTCTGAGTTCATTTATTTGCTAAAAGACCCAGACTGTGACTGTATTATAAAGTTTCCTGCTTCATAGTAGTACAGTCTTTGGGACCGTCACAGCCTGTTTCCTGCAACTGTTTTATCTTGTAGTTGATATCACCTTCCTTGAGTGTTGAGTCTGCTCTGGAGCTGGAAAGACTGCTTGGAGGATTTCTCTATTAGTCTACATATTGGTCAGTTTCCTATCAATGGGACAAAATACTCAATATCCACAACTTAATGGAGGAGAGATATTTTGACTCATAGGTTTTGGAGGATTAAATCCACCCAAAGCATGATGGGAAATGGCATGGCAGAAAGAATGTGTCAACCTCATGGAGGTTGGATACAGAGAGAGACAGAAAAAGAAGCAGCCCTGGACAAGAATACACCCTTCTGGGCGGGGGATTTAGCTCAGTGGTTCCGGTGCCTGTCTTGTAAGTGCAAGGGCCTGAGTTTGATCCCTGGTAACCACATACAATGCTGGGCATGCAGACTCACACCCAGCAGCAATCAGTATCACTACCACAGTGCCGGGCGTGGTGGCTCACACCTGTAATCCCAGTACTTGGGAGGCAGAGCAGGAAGATTGCTGGATGTGAGTTTGAGGCTGAGCTCAGGGCCCCAGTCTGAACTACAAAGCGAGACCCTGTCTAAAAAAAAAAAGTATACACCCTTCCAGGTCACACCCCTAGAGACTCGCCTGCAACCAGGCCTTTCTTTCTAATGACACTTTTAGTTACCCATCCCATTAGTGGACAAGTCTACTGATGCATACAGTGCCATCATAGTCACAATTTGATTTTGAGACTGACACTGTCACTCCTGCTTCTGATAATCAAGCTCTGCTGTCAGGTAAACCATACCCCATTTCCTCCTCCCTCTGTCAAGGTCGCTGTACTCTGCCTAGCAGCTAGCCCGTCACGATGGTCAACTTGTATCTGTCACTGAGATATGGGGCTGATGAATTGGTGTATTGCTTCTCTGGCAATATTTGCATTTAGACTGCCGTTGTCTGGCAAAGACTCACCCTAAAGGAATACATCTGGAGACATTTAATCAATTACCTTTCTTCTCATCAGTCTTCTGTTTACACATTCCTAGCACCAATTCTGTTTAAAAATCCACATACAGCAAGGTGGAGAAGGACTACCAATCACTGGTCAAGAGATAAGGGCATCATTCCCGGCTGTACCTCCAAATAGATCAGGACCATGGAGAGGTCTTCAGCCCGTCTAGGGCCTCTGCTTGCCTGTTTAGCAGGCAATAACCACTGGGTACTTTCTGTGTTGAGAATGGACGAGGCATAGGGAACATACTGCCTAGTGCAGTGTGCATCCCAAAGACGTTCCGCATGGTGCAAGGGCCAGTGGATGCCAAACTCCCTCTCTTATGTAGAACTCTCCTTTTTTTGAGAGAGAGAGAAAAGGTCTCACTTTTTTGTAGCCCTAAGCTCAGCTTTGAACTCATAGCAATCCTCCTGCCTCTGCCTCCCAAGTCCTGGGATTACAGGCGTGAACCACCACGCCCAGCCCTGTGGCATATAGTTCTGATTGCTGGTGGCCATGAGTCTTCACATCCGGCATTGTATGTGGTTACTGGGGATCAAACCCAGACCCTTGCACTTGTAAGGCAGGTGCTGGAACCACTGAGCTAAATCCTCGGCCCTAGAATTCCCAGATCAAAGAAAGCCCCAGTTTAGGATGAAGTGCAGCTGTCACTTAGTCGGCCTGAAGAGAGGAAGATAGGTGCCGGGCTCTCCCTCTAGCCTCTCTTCCGGACCCGAGGAGACTCTCATAAAGCCTCCCAGAGCCCAGGGCTCCACACATTGTCATGGCGAGACTCAGGTACCTCCCATTACCAACAGTCTGTGATGGATGTCTGCCTCATCTGGTTCAGCGCTTCTCTAGAGCAGGCAGAACAAAACTCTCCGTGCGTGTGCTGGGAAGTATTTTATCAGGCCCCACCCCAAGCCTCTAGCCCAGAGCACCTCACAATAAAAGTATTAGGTGCTTTCAACATTTTCTCATACAATAAATGTGGGATGTAGCTCTCAGAAGTTTCCAATCCACCCTTTTTATTTTAAGGATACTTTATTTTACTGTAACTTCTCCAATGACAGATAACGGTGTGGCCCAGACTGGACCCCACCTTTGCTCTGGACATTAGTTCTATCTGGGTGGACAGTGAGGTCACCTGGCAGCTCTCGACCTCTGCCTCAGAAGTCCTATGCCAAACCCAGTGAGGCGGGGTCACAGGCAGGGAAGTGGGTACAGCTGCCATGAAGACGTAGGACTAACAGGCGTCTATGCTCGCATCTCTTTATTTATCCTCCTGGCCTGTTCTTTTCCAAAGCCCAGAGCTTAGAGAGGATGATAATGATTGCTTATAATCTTTTGCCACTTTGTGTTCTTTCCTGCTTTGTTCCCCCACACAGCAGGGTTTAGTAGCACAGCGATGGGCTGTGCCTCCTCCCTGCTTGATCTTTCTGTGAAATATTGGCCTGACAAATCCAGGTTTTCCCCTTAAGTTTGGAATTGGCATGAAGCTAAACTCTGGTAATAGAGAAGGAATCAAAACCAAATCCCAAGTGAAGACAATTTAAAGAGAAGGAGAGAGGGTGGAGGATTTAGCTCAGTGGTTCTGGTGCCTGCCTTGCAAGTCAAGGGCCCGGGTTCGATCTCAGGTAACCACATATAACAACGCTGGGCATGGAGACTCACCCCAGCAGCAATCAGTACCACCTACCACAGTGCCGGGCGTGGTGGCTCACACCTGTAATCCCAGCACTCGGGAGGCAGAGGCAGGAGGATTGCTGTGAGTTCTAGGCTCACTTGGGCTACATAGTGAGCTCAGGGCCAACCTGAACGGCAAAGTGAGACTCTGTCTCAAAAAAAGAAAAAAAGAGAGAAAGGGGTAAAGGAAGTGGATGAAGGGGAAAGAAGATGGGAAGAAATAGAGGGAATGGGACAGAGAAGGAGGGGGGAGGAAGGAGACCACTGTAGATGAGAAAGCCTTCCTGGCAGGAGCGACCAGCCTTTAGTGGTGAGACAGAACCAGTGTAGGAAATGTACTAGAGAAAATCCCAGAGAATAACTAAATTCTCCAACCTCCCTTTCCTCCCTTCTTCCTTCTCACTTAGTTGAATTCCCTGTTGGCTGAGCCCAAGGTCAGCTGCGGAGTCAGGAGGTTGATTGATGTGGTCCTTACAGCTCAGCCCCAGGGCGCATAGTGGGGGAAGCTGTGGTGACTGTGGAAGACAGAAAAAAAGAAGATACAGTGTCCAGCACACTTGGATATGACGAAGCAAATGGATCTGTAGCAGTTTAAGGAGGGGAGTCCCTTAGGAGATGGCCAATCTGAATGCTGAGCCTACAAGTGGGGAGTAACTCACAGAGCCTGCTAGGGCAAAGCGTGCACATGGTTCTGATTAGTGATCAGACTTAGAAGCTCTCCTGAGTGTTGTCCAAGGAAAGGTTGGTGTTTAGTTATACAAAGTAGGTGAGCGAATCTTCCAAATGCAAAGGAGTGGGTGTGCCTGAGTTCCGGGAAAGCTGTCACTGTGCAAAACGGGCATTTCTCTTTGAAAGGCCACCAGGAAATAGCCTTTGGGACCACATTGTCTCTGTGATACCTACACCGCTTTGTTATCACACATCGTACAAAAGGAGTTACCGGCAGGAAATCTTTTTGGCCCATGACTCCTTTTCTGTTGGAATCACCAAGTGTTTTTTGAGGTGTGATCTCTCATGAGTCTTGGTGAGCCTTGGGGCTAATGGGCAAATAAGAAATGGCCCACAAATGGTATCGCCATTGGAAGGGACAGATGCATGTAAATAGACTCTCCCAAGGGTGAGAGGTCTGTGAGGGGAGGGACCAAGGTGCGTCCCTTGGGAGAAATGTGCAAGTCTTCCAAGGAAGGAATCACTTGAAGACCCGCTGGAAAGGCCCCGCCTAAGGGTCAGGATTAGGTGATGTTGTAGGTACCTAAATGGTGTGGTTTGCTAATCTGCAATCACACACTGACCAGCTCCACACTGGTTAGGAGCACGACTTTCATACACGCTATAGCTCAGATTCAAAGATGCAGGACCTTGGACAGAGTGTCCAGTTCCTCATCTCCAAGATGGAGTCATGTGGGTTAGGCAGATGAAATTGTGTACACAGCATATTTGTTGAAAGAAAGGATTTTCCCTCAAGAATTGCTACTACTGTAGTTTAGAGTTTCCCACAATGCTGTGGGAAGCTACTCTGTCCTGGGACTGATATGCCAGATTCACTAAGAATACAAAGCAAAAGCCTGGCTTGTTGGTAATAACAATGCTATTAATAATGGCAGCACTGGTTCTACTAAAAAAAAGCAGGTAATGGTTGCTTCCATTTAATTAGTGCTATCTGTTTGCCAAGAATCATGCTGTGAAATTTACAAGGGTGATCTCACTTACTGGGCTTCCCAACTCTGGAGACAGGGCCCTGTTATTAGCCCCATTTCACAAAGGACAACAGGACGCTCAGAGAGAATGAGGCCCTACAGTCACACAGCAGCAAAAGTTGTCAGTGGAACCCTAACCTTACCATGTCTCATGCTAACAACCACCTTCCCCAGCCCCTGCCAGTGCAAGTGTAACACTCTCTTTCCCTGCCTCTTTCTAGTGTCCAGACGGCAGTGGATTGTGGCAGTGGTGGCAGAAAAGAGATGTAAGTTGACCCTGAGTGGGATCATGTAGATTACCAAAGGTGAGCCCTCGGCTGTGCGTTGTGCATGAAGGAAAACATTCCCCTCATCGGGAGAACGATTAGCAATGCCTGTCAGTGTGCTGCCTTCACGATCATCACATACTGCGAGGGGGAGATAAGATTTCCCTTCCAGTGTAGAGAGAAGCCTGGGTCTCCTCTTGTCCCATCCTCAGACATTCCCAAATTGTTCCAGAAGTCTTTTGAGATGGACATTAGTGTCCTGTACAACTTGAACCCTACTTCGTTCTCTGAGATCCCTTCTTTATATAACCCCTGTGTCCGGACCTTTAGTGGCCCCCATAGACACATGTGTGCTGAATTTTCACCCTGGAATTGCCTTCCCCAGTTCCTGAGTGATCTTGAGCTCTAAATAGCTCACCCCCCACTGCTTGGGGCCTTCCATATGCCTATAGGGAACCAAGCAAGACTCCCCACTGACTGCCCTTAGAATTGGCCCTCAGTCTTAGGCACACTAGTAATAAATTTTTATCTCATGGCCATTTATCCAGATGTTTGTCTGTTTGGTTTATTAGGAGGGAGTCTTGGGGACAAGGCTGATGCTAAAACCTTGTGTGTAACTACCCTTCTACAGTGACTGGCACAGTCTCCTGCAAACAAACCAGCTCTGGTTGTACTAATAAAAAAAAAGCAATGGTAATGGTTGCTCCCATTTAATTAGTGCTATCTGTTTGCCAGGAGCCATGCTGGGAAATTTACAAGGGTGATCTCACTTACTGGGCTTCCCAACTCTGGAGAAAGGGGCCTCTTATTAGCCCCATTTCACAAAGGACAACAGGACGCCCAGAGGATACATTTCTGTCCTACAGTCTTACACACACACACACACACACACACACACACACACACACACACACACCACTATTCACAGTACGATACTGAGCCAGTTTATCAACCAGAAAATAATGATTGAATATCTGCGTGGACTCCTCCCTGTGCTGCTTGCAGAGGCAGAGAAAGTAAACTGACAGTTCATACACATTCTGGTTATGGCAAAGAAAAAGTTAAGGCCTCTCCACTTGACATAATCCATGAACATGTAATCTGATATAAAATTCAGTACCACTCTGATTCCCAAAACAAAAGCTTCATTATCTTCCTGGGGTGTGTCTGGCATGAGGGAGAATGCAGGGGCTAAGCATAGGCCGGGGAATCAAAAGGGGCCAGCACTCCAGCCTCATTGTTGACCAGCTGCTTGACCTGGGCCATGACCTAGGTTGGCCTCCACAAATTCCAGAACTTCCTAATACGTAATGGGGACAGCACTGACTCCCACCTCGGAGGGGTGTGGAGTGACTTTAGGCCTATATGGCATACAGCACAAAGCCTGGTTTATGCTATGTAGTGAGTGTCTAGTAACTGTCACGCTGCAGTTGTCATTGTGATGAGGGCGTCCTGCATTCTGATTCCAGGGACAGTGTCTCCGTCGTCAGCTCCCGGCCCGAGGGCAGTCTGCAGTCTTGGCTGAGCTGCACCCTGTCCCTGGCTACGGACACCGCGCGGACGCCTTCTCGCCAGTCAGCTACCAGCAGCTACCTTCACGGCTCCAGGTAAGAGAATGCATTCTGTGGCCACTGGGTGCACAGAGCTCCACCACTGGGACTTTGGAAAATGTGCTTCAAGTCGTGCATTCCCCGTGGTCTAGGCAACAGTGTCATGGCCCTGCCAGTCTGAGGCGTGACTTGCCCCTTCCTAGCTTGTGACTTCAAGTAGATCACTTCTTCTCTCTGTCTCTCCTTCCATATCCTGAAACTGTGGAACAGAATTATATTCATTGATACAAACGGTTGAAATGATGAGCTCCAAAGCAGTCCTCCCTGGAACACAGCGTTTTGGAGGTTGTAAATAGTACAGCATCAGCTTGTCAGAACAGCAGCTGTCACAGTTGCCTTCTATTTAGAGCAAGTCATAGTAGTTTTCTACTTATGGAGATTCGTGGGCTTGAACTTCTCCACATAAGGGTAGTCACTTTGTTCTGGTTTTGAGTGTGATTTTTTTCATGGGGAATCATAAAATCACGCTGAAGCCAAGTACAATGGCCTGTACCGGTGAGTACCAGCTGTTCAGTAGGCTGAGTCAGGAGAATCAGTTGAGAGCCCTGGGGGAATTCAAGGCCAAACTGGGCAACCTAGTGAGACACTATTTAAAAAAAAAAAAAAAAGAGAAGAAAAGAAAGGAAGGAGGAAATAAGAAAGAAAAGGAAGAAATTCAGGTTGCGCTGAATGAATTCTCACTTTAAGAATTTTAGTTTTATCTGAACATCAAGGATTCTATAATTTCCCTACTGTAGAGGGACAGTGATTTTTATCGTGGCCAAGATCGGACACGCCTAGATCTATAGGACTGCGTGCAGAGGTTTCCTGCACAAGTGGTTCATGAGCTTCATTTTTAGTTACATGGATTAAATCCCCTTTGCTTCTTGCTTTCCAGAACCATTTATCTTGCTCACTTGGTTTTTCCCTTTCAAGGGCAACCTTCTTGTAATTAGGTCTTAATGGCCATAAATCAGAAATTATGGATTAAGCGGAGGCATAATCAAGATGAAACGCATACTGCTTCTGTGATAACAGAAGGACCAGAGTGATAAGCTAGAAAGAGAAATCAGACGACCGGAGCCACCCCGGGTGACTCTGTCTGAAACACGGGGTCGACTCCGCGGAAAGAAGGGGCGGGAGCTCGCGCTAACCCACCCGCCACCGCGGCGAATGGCAAGCGTCTGGCGCGTGTCCGCAGACAGTCGAGGCTGAAAGACTTGATGTGGAAAATATCAAAGGGAAGCTGAAGGACTGGGATTCATCTGGGGAGTTAATTAAAGCAAGACGGTGCGATTATTGCTGTTAATTAAAAACAAAGGTCTGAATGGAGGGGGAGTCTTGTCCTCCGTGAAAGAGAGGACTTGTCTTCTCGGATTCTCTCCCTGGCGCTGCAGCGGGTCAGCAGAAGAGCGCGGGGGCACCGGGCCGGAACGCAAACCCTCAGTCGCGAGTATCCAAGGTCCACAGTGAAGCGAGGAGGGCAGGGAGAGTGTCTGTGACCCATGGACCATGTGCTCACGTGTTAGGCACCTGGTTCCCCGGAAGGTGGCGGTTGTGGTGGTCTCCACTCACCGTCTGGAGTCAGAGCGTCTGGATTCCGGTCCTCCGTTCGCACATCTGCAGCTGTGGGGTTGGGGAAGGTTACTTCCTGCTAAACAGGAACCTGAGGTCCAGAGGGGAGGGCAGCGGGCCCATGTGTTGCTGATGCCTCAGCTCCCCTGCGGTCCTGGAGACCTCTTCCAGACCCTCCCTCTTCTGCCCCTCCCCACTCCAGGTCCTGGTGTGTTCACCTGCAGCTCATAGCGAAGTTGCCCACAGCAAGAACAAGACAGAAGCAGGAGGCAAAGCAGATTATTTACACATTTGTAGGAAGGAACTCATTCTCCATCTTCATGTCTGTTTCCCCAGTCTGGCTCACAGCACGTGCTCAATAGTTATTGAGTAAATAAGGGACCATAGCACCAAAACTGAAGCAGAGATACTAACTATATTTGGCTACTGCAGCTCAGAGAGGGTCAATAATTCAGTTAATGGCACACAGCAGGTTGGACGAAGGGTCAAAAATGAAACCCAGGCTTCACTGGATCACTCACCTGGCAGAGTTTGCCAGCAACAGTCGAGAGAATTGCAGATCTTATGGGATAAAATCGCAAAACTTTTGAACCTCTTCCTTTGAATATGCAAGGTGTGATACAAATATAGTGAATAATTTTAAATTTGTTTAAAATATTTATTTCACGAGATGACACACTGCAGTTATTCCCCCTCAAAATACAGTCTGTCACTTTGAACATTCATCTCCTCATTCTTGTCACTTTTGGGAGCAGTTCTGGGAATTCTTTTGTGTATGTGTCTTCCTTTGCACTGTTGTGGCTGCCTCAATGTCCCAAACGGGTTGTTTTGATTTTGAGGAAGAGCTAGAAGTTGAACAATCCTGGGCCCAGTGAGTGAGGTGGAGGAAGACACATCACGATGCTTTTATTAGACAGAAATTGCTGTAAACTTTTCACCAATGAGGAGAGATCATGAAATATGGTGGATGTTTAAGTTTAAAAATATTACAGTAGAGGGCCGGGGAGTTAGCTCAGTGATTCCGGCGCCTGTCTTGCAAGCACAAGGACCCGGGTTCGATTCCCCGGTAACCACATACCTATACTGGGTGTGGAGATTCATGCCCAGCAGCAACCAGTACCACACACCACAGTGCCGGGCGTGGTGGCTCATGCCTGTAATCCCAGCACTCGGGAGGCAGAGGCAGAAGGATTGCTATGATGTGAGTTTGAGGCTGAGCTCAGGGCCAGTCTGAACCACAAAAGTGAGACCCTGTCTCAAAAAACCTTAAAAAAAAATATTACAGTAGAAG
Organism: Petromus typicus; assembly: GCA_004026965.1. Classification (NCBI taxonomy): domain Eukaryota; kingdom Metazoa; phylum Chordata; class Mammalia; order Rodentia; family Petromuridae; genus Petromus; species Petromus typicus. The sequence continues at coordinate 1,502 of PVIR01003387.1, read as the reverse complement.
CCACTAACTCCCACTCCCTAAATACTTAACAATATTCCCTCTTGCTTTGAACACACTTTTGCCATGGCTTCTGGCTATGTCTTTTACTCTTTAAGTTTTATTTTAATTTAGATACTGACTATGTCTTTCAACAACTCCTCCTAGTTATAATCTGAAGATTCTGGACATTCTGAATTGGGAAGAAACATTGATGTTGCTAGTGCAACATGCTCATTGTACAGATGGGAAAACTGAGGTCTGCACAAGGAAATAGCTTGCCAAACTGATCCCAAGGATTGGCCTAGGTCCAGGTACTTTCACTCATAATTCTTCATCCTTGCTTTTCTGGTGGGATATCGAAGGAAATTGGACCTAGGGCCTACCTTACACCATGCAAGTGCTCTACCACTGAGCCACATCTCCAGCTCAGCACCAACTCTTTTTAACTCATAAGCCATCTGAGTATTTTCCCTCTACATGAATTTAAAATAAAAGACCATGTTTTAAAAGATGGAAATATGAATTACCCCGATTTCATTTCTACCCATTGTAACAGGGGTTGAATTTTTTTAAAATTTTAATTTTTATTAGTACATATTTGACTAATGATAACTACATTCATCATGGAGGGTTAGTACCTGTACATAACACATCTTAATGTTTTGTGTGTCCCCTTCCTCTCCATCTCTTGGTCTTCACATTTGCAAATGATTTATATACTTGCTTCCTATTATCTCTGTTTTATTTTCTCTTTAATTTATATATACTTTGTGTTTCTTACATGTATTTATATCTCTTGATTTGATACTTAAAGTCACATCTTTGATTTATATCACTTAACACTATAATCTCAAAGTGTTTCCATTTTCCTACAAATGACTCAAATGTATCTTTCTTTATGGTACAGTAGGATTCCATTATATATAAAAACTATATTTTCTTTATCCATTCATGTGTTGATAGACATACAGGTTGTTTTCAAGATTTAGCTACCATGAATTGTGTTACTATAAGCATGGGTACACCTGTATCACTATAATGTGCTATTCTTAACTCAGGAAGATACTTAGAAGGGGAATAGTGGGGTCCCATAGAAATTTCAGTTTTAGTTTTTTGAGGAATCTCCATACTTATTTCCATAGTGGTTGTAGTAGTTTACATTCCCACTGACAGTACTTGTATCAAATTATCACACTACACCCTTGAATGTGTACCACTAAATTATTTCCATTAAATATACTTTCAGTGTTCCCATGGAGCTGTAGAGTATTTTCAACTCTTGCTTTTTCCCAAAGGGATTAAGATTTAAATTGCTCATGATGCATTTCAGAGAAACATTTATGGCCGGATTTAGAATATCTGAACAAAGAGCTTTAAAATGAAGTCCCCTGTAGGAGAAAACAATCCATGGATGCCACAGCATTAAGATGGTTATTGTGATGAAAACAGTATTAGATTTCCAGGAAAGATAAATAGAGATACCACCTTTTGTCCAAAAAAACTATGTTGGGAGAAGTAAAAGA